>CABHPP010138214.1:0-28782 GCA_902168425.1 Peromyscus attwateri | reverse complement strand
TATCTCCAAGGCACACATACAACAACAGGGACAAGAAACACCATGGATGGAATTTATTTAGCTTAGTCCAATTATTTGAGCTGCACAATTTTTTTATTTAATCCTTTTCCCAATTCTTTGAAGTAGACACTGTGTTGGAGGCTGGAGAGATGGCTCAGTGGTTAAGGGATGCTCACTGCTCTTGCAGAAGACTTGAATTCAGTTCCCAGCACCCATGCTGGGTAGCTCACAATAGTCTTTACTGCAGCTCCGGGGGATCCGATACCCCTTTCTCAATTCGATGGACACCTGCACTCAGGTGTCCATACCAACACACAGACATATGCACATACACATAATTAAAATATAAAATAAGTCATTTTTAAAGATATATATTGAATCTACTGGTAAAGAGACGGAAATATAGAATACGTGTGGCAATTCTCAGACACAGGAGTAAAAAGAATTAATATTGTTAAAATGTAAGATAGTCCATCGACATTGATGATTGAATTAGATAAAATTAAGTCAGAAAAGACAATATACTTGTATATATGAGTGTACACACAATTGTGATTGGGGGCAGAATTTGCTCCTTATCTGAGGTTTGACTTCCCATGACTTCAGTTATTCACAATCACACTAAAGAACATACATATGAAACAGAAAATTCCAGAACTAAGCATTTGGTATGTTTTTAAACTGCTCCATTCGGAAGTTAGTGAAGGAACTGTACACTATTCCATGCCATCCCGTGTTGGAAGTAAACTCCACCCTCATCTAGTCCATCCACAGTCTATTTTTTGCCTCCCTGTGGGTCTGCTCCAGGGTTGCAGTGGTGCTGAGGGCTAAGCAGCCTGGCATTGCATCAGATGCTTAGCCATTCACCCCTCTTCATCTCAGCAGGTAGGGATGACATTGTCTGTTGTCACTGCAAGAAGGGAAGGTTGAGGTCAGTACAAAATGATATACCACATATATACTGAGAGATACCACATTTGTCTTCACATAATTTATTATAACACCTTACTATAATTGTTTTAACATTTATTATCATTTGTTAGTATCTTACTGTACATACCTTAAGAATTAAACTTTGTAACAGGTATGTATATAAAGGAAAAAAAATACAGGTAGAATTTGATTTTACCTACAGCTTAAGACATCTCACTGGGGGTTTGAAGCATACCCCACTTGGATAAATGGCATGTGTATATATGTAGATGTAGATGGGCAGAGCCATCTCTGAATCCAGCAGATGGCTGACAGTGGTTATTTTAAGGTCAATGAGCAAGGAAAGGGACAATGTATAAAAACATGCGTAGAACTTAGTAGTTTTTAATAATTGTTTAAATTTCCTATTCAGATGTTGCTCTTCCTGTTACAACGTTACAGACCAAGACAGGGCTTTGCTGCTAAACCAACCACCTGAAAAGGAAAACAAACCAAGTGACGCGGCTGTGACATCAGCTAGTGCTGCCTGCTCCTGAATTTGTACTTTCATGATGTCTTTTGAAACACTGATTCCTGGTTAAAAACCTCAAGAGAAAGTATGTTGAATCTCTTGATTTCCCCCTTTGCTGGATGTGGTCCTTTTGGTTGTTCCAGATGGAAATACCGGGTAGCCATGAAGTCCTTCAGGTGCAGGTCTGTGGCAGGTTTGTGTCCCTCTCTGCCTTTGACGGTGCCTGGCTGCAGCAGCAAGCAGGTGAGAGCAGCAGGACATGGGACCCTGCACTGTGAGAGCTCCAGTGTGGGCCCTGGGAATCAGGATCACCAGCTCTGCAAGTGTTTTAGCTCTGGAGTAGAAATCCAGGCTTGCTCAGCCTTGGTAGCAGCTGGCAGTGCAGCTATGTCTTGGAATTATGCAGATCTTGACAGCAGCGTCAGTACAGTTCTGAAGACTGGAGTGCCTAGGACCCTTGGCTGAAAGTCTTGGCAGCTCCCTGTTACTCCCCCGCAGACCCATCCTGCAGTTCCTGTGGCTCTTCATTGCCCTCTGTCCTTCCACCTCAGCTCTCTAGCTTGTCTACCTCCGCTGGCCCCTTTGTCTCCGCTCTGGCTGCTCGCCCGAACCTTGAGCGGTCTCTTTTTAGCCTTCAGGCAGCTGGCTGCCTTGTTACATGTGTACATTGCTCCGCTTGCTCAGGCGACACTGTGGCTGCTTCTCTGTTGCTCAGTCCATCCTATTAAACACAGGCAAGAAAAGATCATGTGAAGGAAACTTTTAAAAATTATTATTATTGGCCGGGCGTTGGTGGCGCACGCCTTTAATCCCAGCACTCGGGAGGCAGAGCCAAGCGGATCTCTGTGAGTTCGAGGCCAGCCTGGGCTACCAAGTGAGCTCCAGGAAAGGCGCAAAGCTACACAGAGAAACCCTGTCTCGAAAAACCAAAAAAAAAAAAAAATTATTATTATTATTTTTTCTGGAGACAGGGTTTCTCTGTGTAGTTTTGGTGCCTGTCCTGGATCTCGCTTTGTATACCAGGCTGGCCTCGAACTCACAGAGATCCACATGGCTCTGCCTCCCGAGTGCTGGGATTAAAGGCATGTGTCACCACCACCTGGCAAAATTAAAATTCTTACATGTATTTGTTTGACCCATATGTGTGTACACATGTGCCAAGGCACAGTTGTGGAGTTCAGAGTACCACTTGTGGGAGTCAGTTCTCTCCTACCATGTACGTTCTGGGAATCAAACTCAGGTTATCAATCTTGATGGCAAATGCCTTAACATGATGAGCCATCTCAATTGCCCGAGAACCCCCATTCCCCCTTTCTTTGAGCCTAATGTTCTGAAACCAGAGGAGGTGGCAAAGAAGCATGTCTGCCAGCAGATCCACTCTGTATACCTGAACAGTCTTTGTCACAGGCCTCACGTGCAAATTAAGGTTTGTATTTGCACCAATCATAGCAGTTCCTCTGCTAGATCACTGGAGAAGTGCTCCTCCTCTGGCCTCAGTGGAATTAGCGGCAACGTCATTTAGAGTTTGTCAAGACTTGTTATAGCAAAAAGGCTGATAAAAATTGAAGTAGCTCTGACCAAGGCTGCACCTCCAGGAGCCTGAGCAATAAGCTGTGTTTCTCCTGGTTTTCTAAGTCCTCGTGGAGCACTCAGAGTGGCTGGTGCTGGCTCAGGGTGGGCTGACTGGCTCTTCTTTTGCATGGGGGCAAAATGGGCAGCAAGGGAGAGTCCAGACGCTGTTAATTAAGGACTCAAATTACCCAGTCCCCAATATATTGATTATTTACAGTAAAAGGCACATTAGGAATGGCTATTATGGGAATTTGTAAAAACTTACCAGAAACACGAATAATAATTTTTGGCAGATCCCAACAGAGCTAACACCTGCCCAATTTTCTAGGGAAGGTGAGTCCCCTCATCTCTTTCACTTTTGCCCCTTTGAAAATCTTAGTTATACATAGTCGAGGAACCATCAGAATTCATTTTCTATAAATCCAAACTATTTGGTACATACTGAGTACCCACGATGTGCCAGTGGCACTGGGGGGACCATGAGAAGTTCCAGAGATGAACAAAACACTGCTTTTAGATCTTTAGGTAAGAACAGGATTATAGACAGAAAGGCTTATTCCAAGAAGTAGACACATGGAGCACTTATGCTGCAGCAGGAGAAGAAACAATGTTGTGTGTACCTTTAAAGGAAGGAATACTTTCTTTACATAGTGATTTATACAGCCCAGGATGGCTGGATATGACGAAGATGCTAAGGTGTGATCTCTGTCCTTGAAGAACATATACTGAGGGAAAGAGAATTCGGAAACACAGGAGAATAACAGAGGACAGGAAATCTGGGAAGAGTGTATATTTGGATGCTGGGATACAGGCTGGGCTGTAAGTGAAGCAGAAAAGGAGGTGATCACTCTGGGCAACAAATACAGAACATTTCATAAGGAAAAAGAAACCACACTTCTGGGTTTTTTTTCTTTGTTTTAGCAGTCACAGGGAAAAAAAAGCAGCACCAGGAACTGTATTCAGCCATTGCCCTTTGAGTGGCATCTCTTTTTATTCTTTGACCCTCATTAAAAATAAAGAACAGAATAACAAATTCATCCACAGCTGATGGATTTAATATGTGTGTGTGTGTGTACACGCACAGTTTGGCGTGATGAATTTCTCCCTTTCTGTTTCTCTATTCCCTCTCTCTGTCTAGTCTTTCCTTCTTGCTGGTTTTTTTTTTCTATTCTTTTAGACATAGTTTTAAGATACTGGGCACAAAATCAGGAAATTTCCCAGTAAGGGGAATTAAACACGATTTCTGGATCCCTCAGAGGGCATCAGCTCATATTTACATATGGAAAGCACTACTGACCACATTATTAATGCCCACCGTGTATAAACATTGCATCTTGGGTGGAAAAGTATCCTGGCAGCTGGAAGCCAAGGAATACCACCAAGTCACACTGCACAACAAACCTCACTCAAGAGATTTATTGGGAGGGAAAAAAAAAACAGGAGGTGGCTGCCTCTGCTAGAGCAAGAAACAGCAGCAAACTTAACAGGATAGAGGGCTTCTTGGGAAGGGGGTGGAACTTTTCAGAGTGGAACTTTCCAGGGTGGAGATTGGTGGGATTTCATGTCCAGAGATTGGGCTTTTTGCTCCACAGGGTCCAGCAGTTAGGGCAGTTAGAGTATTCTGTGGGTGGAACCTGGCAGTTAGAGGTCCTCAGGGGAGGGGCCTGGCCACTTGAGTGGCTCTAGGGGCTTACAATGGTGTGCTCCTGGCAGCAAAAGTGCTGTGGAATTAGCTAGATTCTTTCCCAAAGCTTTAAGGATCCTATTGACGAGCATGGTACTGTAAAACAAAAACAAAAACAAAAATAAAAACAAAAGCAAACCAAAAAACCCCAAAAACAATAGAATGAGGGTTTCGTATTCAAAGGAAGTTTGATTTTCAGCAGCTAATTGCTGCCAGCATTTCAGTACTACAATGGCTGGGTCAGTACCTAGTATCTCTCACATTCTGAAAAAGAATAATACAGTGACAGGCATCCTCATCGAGGGCAAGCCATATTTGTTGTCCAATATCTGAAATGTTTGTTTACATTTTTAGTTTCTTTTTTTATTTTTATCTTTTTAAAAAAATTTATTAAGAGACTTTCTATTCATTTTACATACCAACCACAGTTTCCCTGTCCTCCCTCCTCCCATCCCCCATTCCCACCTCCTTCAAGACAAGGTCTCCCATGGGGAGTCAGCAGAGCCTGGTACATTCAGTTGAGTCAGGACCAAGCCCTTCCTTCCTGCACCAAGGCTGCGCAAAGTGTCTCACCATAGGCACTAGGTTCCAAAAACCCAGCTCATGCACTAGGGACAGGTCCTGACCCCACTGCCTGGGGGCCCCCTATACAGTTCAAGCTGAACAAATGTCTCCCTTAAGCAGAGGGCCTGGTCCAGTACCATGGGGGCTCCTCAGCTATTGGTCCACAGTTCATGTGTTTCCACTAGTTTGGCTAGTTGTCTCTATACTTTTTCCAGTCATGGTCTCGGTATCCCTTGCTCATAGAATCCCTCCTCTCTCTCGTCGATTGGAATCCTGGAGCTCCACATGGGGCTTGGTCATGGATCTCTGCATCTGCTTCCCATCAGTTACTAGATGAGTATTCTATGATGACAGTTAGGGTATTCAGCCATCCGTTCACCAGAGTAGGCCAGCTCAGGCACCCTCTCTACTATTGTCAGTAGTCTATGGTGGAGTCATCCTTGTGGATTCCTGGGAACCTCCCTAGCACTCTGCTTCTCCCTAATCCCATGATGCCTTCATTTATCATGGTATCTCTTTCCTTGCTCTCCTACTCTGTTCCCATTCCAGATTGAACCTCCTGCTCCCCTAAACTCTCATCCCCCCATCCCTTGCCCTCCATTACCCCCCCTCACCCCCAGTTTGCTCATATAGATCTCATCTATTTCTCCATCGCTGGGCAATCCATGCATCCTTCCTGTGGTCCTCCTTACTAGCTAGCCTCCCTGGAGCTGTGGGTTGCAGTCTGGTTATCCTTTGCTTTATATCTAGTATCCACTTATGAGTGAGTACATGCCATGTTTGTCCTTCTGAGTCTGGGTTACCTCACTCAGAATGGTATTTTATAATTTCATCCATTTGCCTGCAAATTTCATGATGTCATTGTTTTCCTCTGCTGAGTAATACTCCATTGTGTATATGTACCATGTTTTCTTTATCCATTCTTCAGTTGAGGGGCATCTAGGTTGTTTCCATGTTGTGGCTATTACAAATAATGCTGCTATGAACATAGTTGAGCATGTGTCCTTGTGGTATGATTGAGCATTCCTTAGGTATATGCCCAAGAGTGGTATAGCTAGGCCTTGAGTAAGATTGATTCCCAATTTTCTGAGAAAGTGCCATACTGATTTCCAAAGTGGCTGTACAAGTTTACATTCCCACCAACAGTGGAGGAGTGTTCTCCTTGCTTCACATCCTCTCCAACATAAGCTGTCTTAAGTGTTTTTGATCTTAGCTATTCTGACAGGTGTAAGATGGCATCTCAGAGTCATTTTGATTTGCATTTCCCTGATGACTAAGGATGTTGAGCAATTCCTTAAATGTCTTTTGACCATTGGAGATTCTTCTGTTGAGAATTTTAGTTTCTTTAGTTACATTTTATTTGTTAATTTTTTGCATGCAGTGTAGGTGTGGGAGAGGGGGACATGCATGCTATAACACACATGTGGAAGTTCCAGGACAGCTTGTGGAGTCAGTTCTTCATCCCACCATGTCTGTCCCAGAGGTCAGACTCAGGTTGGCAGGGGTCACAGCAGGTGCCTTCACCTGCCCAGCCATCTTGTTGACCCTGAGATGATTATTTTTTTAACAGATATTCTAGGATAGTGTTTCTCAGCCTGTGGGTCATGACCCCTTTGGGGGGCTGAAGGACCCTATCACAGGGGTCACATATCAGATGTCCTGCATATCAGATATTTACATTATGATTAATAACAGTAGCAAAATTACAGTTATGAAGTAGCAATGCAAATAATTTTATGGTGGCAGTCACCACAGCATTAGGAAGATTGAGGACCACTGCTCTTAGATATCACCTTCATTGCACATTTTGCTTTTAATAACTTTCAAATAGATAAAACACTGCATGCTCAGTATAATGCATGTTTACTTACCTGAAGACCAAACTCAAGACTCAGCCTCTCCATGTATTTTCTAAAATGTTAATTTTCTCAATTGTGTAAGTAGGCACCCTCACTATGGGAAAATCTGTAAGATAAATAAAAGAAGTATAACACACAAACAAAAAGAAGATCGGTAGTATTATAAGCAAAACAAATAAATCAAATAAACAATGCGTAGACATTTGGTTGTGAGTTCTAGTCTCACATCTGCTTATGTGTATTTCATATTTTCTTATGGCATTTCCCCTTGGATGCACTGGTATTTTTACTATGAATCTGTGCATAATCGTTTTTACTGCTTATCATCCTCCTGAGGTGGATGTAAAGAAAAGACATCTATGAACCTGGCTGAACACCCTTTACAGAGATATCTTCATTGACTGTTGCTCCCTAAGAGTGTGGTAACTGGAGAGAAGCAAGTGGGGGCACCCCTCTGTGCCCTGCCTGTGGTACAGATTGTTGCTAGAGTTTTCCTGCCTGGTCCACAGTCAGGACAAATCTCTCTCACCTGCCAGTCCCACAGCCGCTCAGACCCAACCAAGTAAACACAGAGACTTATATTGCTTACAAACTGTATGGCCGTGGCAGGCTTCTTACTAACTGTTCTTATATCTTATATTAATCCATTTCTATAAATCTATACCTTGCCACGTTGCTCGTGGCTTACCGGCATCTTTACATGCTGCTTGTCCTGGCGGTGGCTGGCTATGTTTCCTTCCACCTTCCTGTTCTTTTCTCCTCTCTGTTAGTCCCGCCTATACTTCCTGCCTAGCCACTGGCCAATCAGTGTTTTATTTATTGACCAATCAGAGCAACACATTTGCCATACAGAACATCCCACAGCAGCAGATCATGGGAGCTGGTGCTCAGTATGAAAACAGATCATCAGGGTAGGCTCCTGTTGAAGTTCTCAACTGGCTGACCAGATGCAGTCAGAAATTCTAGGTGATTTGCTGTAGTTTGCATGTGCCCTCAGATTTGGGCCCGAGAAGAGCAAGAGTTTAGAACCTGATATGACCTGGAGTAGGAGACCCACAGGCAGGAGGAAGGAAATACAGGCAGGAGGAAGAGCATCTCTGCATAGAGGATTTTTACCTTCAATAATCTTGTATCTCTTCCTGTAACTGTTGGACTATTAAGGTGTGGTGGTTTGAATGTGAATAGCCCCACACGATCTTATGTTTGAATACTTGGTCCCAAGTTGGTCGAACTGTAGGAAGGATTAGGAGGCCTGGCCTTTGTAGGAGGAGGTGCATCACTTAGCGTGGGCTTTGAAGTTTTAAAAGCCTATGCCAAACCCAGTCAAGCTCCTTTTCTGCTCCATGCTTGGGGACCAGATGTAAGCTCTTAGCTACTGCTCCAGTGCCATCCCTGCCTGCCTGTTCTCATGGTCCCTGCCATGATGATCATGACCTAACCCTCTGAATCTGTAAGCAAGCCCCTAATTTAATGCTTCAAAAACAAATAAATAGCTATGGTCATGGTGTCCCTTCACAGTAACAGAAAAGTAACTAAAACATAAGGTGACTGAACACCATTATGCCTGGACAGCATGGTGCCCAGAGTGTCTGCATGGGAAAAGGTTTGAATGGCAACATGTGTGGGGAGACAAGATACTTATTTGGAAATGTTTGCTCTGCATATCCATATCTATATTTGGTATGTCTACATCACATATACCTACATATCATCTGTTTATATAATCTATCAATCTATCATCTATCAGTCATCTTTCTGTCATCTCTATATATCTATCGTAAATGTATCTATCCATCAATCTATCTAATTATTTATCTACGAGGTGTAGAGAGAGAATTAAAGCCTCCTTTCCCAAAGTGTCCCTTGAAACATTTACTTATTATTTCTTTGGACCTCAAGAACTTCCGTTAGTTGAGAAGAAGCCCCAGGTCCTTGTATGAAGGAAAGCCCTTATCATTTGAACTGACCAAAGATACCACACAATGTCCCCAGGCTCATGATATTCCTGGAGATACATGACATTTAAGGTTAGATGACTGACTTCAGTACTGATTTATTCAATGTCCATTTACTAAGCGCCCTGTATATGTAGAAACTACTATGCGTTGGATGCAAAACTCATAGAAATGGCCCTGTTTCTAGTACATGCAGTTACAATGACAGGTAAATTTATGAAGCACTTAGTGTAATTCCTGTAGGTGGTGTTATGGTCATGCTGGTTGTCCAGTCATGGGAGTCAAATAGTGAGTATATCATATTGAGAGCTGCTGGTAGTGAAAGTCCATGAGAGTATACAGCAGTGACAACTAGTGTTCAGAAGGTCAACCTATCAGAACTAAGGGTTCTGTTAGAGGAAACCATCACACAAGGTGTTATGGGAATACTGCCTTTTGAATGAACTGGCTGTCTGTTGTTGTAAACTTCTTGTGCAATAACAGCTATGATTCTCCCCATCTACCATGCATCTCCATGTTATGTGTACATGTAATCTCATGATTGCATCTCAATCTTGGGCAAAACTTTCCCTATACATTTGGGGTAATTGGACAACTGTCCCCAGCTGTGTTTATTTTTCATTAACATATATCTGGCTAGGGCCATTCTCCGGACAAAAGTATTTCAGCAAAGATACCTTTTTCCAAGGACAAAACTGCACATAGATAAACATGAGCTCATCTCACTCATAGATAGAGAAAAGAACCACTAACAATTAAATCCTCAACCCCTTACCTTCACCCCGGGTTATTTACACAAGACCCTAACTTAAGAGATTTACTGCTCACATTCCTGGGATGATGTTTTAGCCATTTGCTAGTTACTGAGTTAAGGCAGTTACTTCCCACTGACCCAAGGAGACTGCCTTCAAGGCCAGGCAGGTGACAGGTGCCAAGCTTCTTTCTTGTGCAAATTAAGTTTTAACTCCTCCTCAGCCAGGTGCTATTCCTAGATTTTCTCCTCAGCAATTACTCTGAGTGAAAGCGCTTTTACTAGCCAAATACTACATGCTCTGACACAGGTTGCTTAGCCACCTAGCATATGTCCCCCTCCCTATCAGAAAGCAGCTGCAGCTGGGATGAGCGGGAAAAGTGGCACCAAAGACAGTTTGCTTTCTTGTGACTTACTGACCCCTAACATTTTACCCAGCCATTTCTAGATTATAGTTTGAGCACATAAATTCCCTAATTGATCTTAGCCTTTAGTTGACCCTACCAGAGAACTCCCCTTTAGTCACTCCCCTTTTGGGATGTAATTGGAAGCTGACAATTAATTGCTTTATGTGTGGGTCCTTATCACCTCTCTCTCTCTGAGACCCTAAAAACTTCAAGCCTCACATTGCTTTACCAAAGAATTACTGTGTGGGTATATATACTGGTTCTCTGAGAGCACAAAAAAGAGACTTGATGGAGAAGAACAAGGATGAGGACTGAGATAGAAAGAACTAGGTAGAATGATGAGAGAACAGCAGGAGGGACTGAGAACAGGAGGGACTGAGAGGAGCTAAGTAAGAGAGCAGAAAAGAAACTGTGTAGATAGAATCGCCATAGAAGAATAGAGTAAATGGACTAAAGAACTCAGTGTGCTTAGATTCATTGAATATCCCTCAGATTAGAATCCTCAGCTGGTTGGTAGACTCTTCCGCGGACCCTGGGAGCAAGCAATATAGGCTGGACCTAATATTGCTTGCGTTAATATCATAATGAATTAATGCTGGATGATTATATAGTATGTTTACCCAATTAACATAGCCTTTTATCCAAAGATGAACATTGCATACGGTTTCCATTATGTAGAACCTCTCATCTAGTATTTATGTTGAAAGCCGAACATATACATGTCTATATTTCACTTCTCCTGCTTTGGTTGATGGGACTTTTGAAATTATGGTTTTTGATTAACTCAGCATTTTATCTCATCTGTAATCCAGAAAACCAAAAGCCTCTTTCAGGTCTGTTTTATTATTCCTCTTGTGGTTTTAAGGACAGGCTGAGGGGTTGTAGAAAGAGCCTCTGACACTCTGGGCAGGGATGGGCCTTGCTGAGCGATGGTTTTTAACTTCGAGGAATGGCTGGAACAGGAATTGGAGGATTTGTCACGCTGCTCAGGGTCTCAGGTCCTTGCCACTGTTTGAGAATTGTTCTTGACTTTGAGCTATGACTCATCACCGTCTCAGGAGCTGTGTCAGCTGCAATAAGTACATGTTTCATGCTTTCAGATTGTTTGATGGTGTGTCTGCAAATGTAGACAAAATGAATCTGTCTTTTGGCCTTTTAAGAATAAAATAAAAAATTTAGATTTATGCAAACCAGCTCTTTCTCCCGGGTTCACTCACACCTCTTTGGTGCTGCTGTCATTTGTTTCTCTCTGCTCTCTTTTGTCACGTGTTCTTTTTCTTTGTTCTCTGTAGTCTCTCTGCCATTTCCATGTTTTGATGACAAGGTTAAGATGGCATGATCAGTTATGACCACTGGGAAAGATGTACACAAACCAGTCTTCAGTAGACCTGCAGGGTGTGGTTTTCAAAATGCATCCACATTAGAGTCACTTGGAGACTGGTAAAGTCCTAGATCCCAAGACTCTAGAATTTCTCATCCCATGCACCATAGGTTGGACGCCATATCTGCATGTCCAACAAGCTTTGAGAGCCCTATTCAAGAAATTCCATGTCTCTTTTTAAAGAGACCATTTTAAATGTAAATTTGAAGAAAACCCAAAAAACCTGTCAGAGAATAGATCCTTATTTGGAACCCTGTGTTTCTGGGGGAGATTGCATTCTGCTCATTTTTCAAGTCTTTTCAAGGATGGACATGACAAATTATTAATAACTTCCCCAAATAGTTTTTCAGAAGAAACATTTATTATAAAATATCCATATAAACTATATCTCATCTTAGCCCTAGACCATTGGTCCTCAGCCTGTGGGTCATGACCCTGTGGAGGTCAAATGACCCTTTCACAGGAGTGGTCTAAGACTATGGGAAAACACAGATATTTACATTATGATTCATAACTAGCAAAATTACACTTAAGAAGTAGCAATGAAAATAATATTATGGTGAGGGGGTCATCACAACATGGGAACTGTATTAAAGGGTCGCAGCATTAGGAGGTAATGAGACCCACTGCTCTAGACTCTTCTACCTTAGGAAGGTGACCTCACATAGTAATTAAGGACAGTTACAAGCCTTCTCTATTTTTCCCACTCCATGTCTCTTTATATAAGCATTACATTGTCATGGCATTCATTTAATTTTGATAAACAAAACGATGTTGAAAAGTAAGGGCATTTGTCTTTGAAGAAAGGATGAGCCTGCTTAATCTGTACAAGACAGATTTAATAGAAGGCATCCAGCTTCTGGGCAGGAAGTGTCTCCAACTCAGACTGGACAGCAGAAGTGGTATTAATTTGCTTGACTCTTTCATGTAAAGCTCATGTTAGTGATTCCTATAGACTCATGTATGCAGATTGTGTCTCCCGTAGCTGGAGGCTTTTTTGCATCCTGCCCCATCCTGCAGCCACTTGTAAATAATCACTCAGAGGATTTAATATTAATTACAAACTGTTTGGCCTATTGCTCAGGCTTATTACTAACTAGTTCCTACAACTTAAATTCACCCATTTCTACTAGTCTATGTTTTGCCACATGGCTGTGGCATTACTGGTCTACTGGCATCTTGCTCTTTGAGCAGCTGGATGGCATCTGTGCCTGACTCCGCCTTCTTCTCCCTGTATCTCTACTTGGATTTCCCGCCTGGCTCTTATCTTGCCTTGTTATAGCCCAAAGCAGCTGTATTTATTAACCAATAGGAGCAACACATATTCACAGCATACAGAAAGACATCCCGCATCAATGCTACAATCAACCCAGTACAGATGGCTTTTTAACTTGCTACTTCAGTACTTCTAGACATGTACCTAGACATGAGATTGCTGGGTCATATCATCACTGTATGTTTACCTTCCTCATTGTTTTCCATGGTAACTGTACTATTTACTTCCCTACCAACAGTGCAGAGAAGTTCTGGTAACTCCACTGGCCCACACTTTCTCCAACACTTCACTCTTATGTTTCATTTTTATGATAATTACCATTACAATGAGTGTGGGATGACATCTCATTGAGGGTTTAATTTGTATTTCTCTGATGAATAGTGATAATTGATTTTTTTTGTCTTCTTGTTGGCCATTTGTGTGTTTTTTTTTGGGAAAATGTCTAGTGAGATATATTGTTACTATTTTAATTAGAGTATTTGCTTTGCTATATTTGGGTTGTTTTCATTCCTTAGTTTAGCTGTTGACCCCTTATCAAATGTGTGTTTGAAAATCTTCCCTTGTCCCATAAGTTGTCCCTCCATCCCTGCTGGCCTTCCTGCTTATACGGAAAGTTTTGTGTTGATGTGTTATTGGTCCATCTTGGCTTCTGTTCTCTGTGCTTCTGTTTTCACATCCCTCACTCATTGCTCAGGTCAGTGCCTTGAAGCTGGCTTCTTAGCATTGCTTCAAATGCTTCTCTATTTTTCATTACTATATTTATTTATTTATTGTGTGTACACATGTGCATGCATGTGTGTGTGTGACAATGCACATCTGTAAGACAGAGGACAATTGGAGTTTGTTGGTTCTCTTCTTACACCTTGTGGGTTCCAGGGATTAAACTTAGATCATCAGGTTTGACAGTGAGTACTTTAAACCCTGAGTCATCTCAGAGACTCAGTTCTGTAATTTCAAGTTATAATGAAATCAGTCTTGTGTTGATGTCTATATATGCTGTGAGATAAGATTTGAAAGATGTTTTTCTGTATGTGTATGTCTAGTTGTTTTAACACCATCTACTGGAGAGATCACCTTTTCCTTGTTCTCTGTTCTTAGTATCCCTGTAGAAAATAAACTGACTCTTAGCACTTGAATTTGTATCTGATCTCTTTATTCTGTTCTTTTGTTTTGTGTGTCTTTGATGAGTGTAGACCTGTTTGGTCACTGTAGTTCTGTAGTGTATCTTGAAGTCAGGTATTTTGATGCTTTTAGCTCTGCTGATTTTGCTCAACATTGCCTGAACTACTTTTGAACTTTGTTTATTTTTTGATTTTCTTTGGGTTCCATATGGATATTAGAATTTTTCCCATTTTGTGAAAAATGTCCCTGTAGTTTTTATGGGGATTACATTGCAATGTGCAGAGAGCTTTAGGTGGCATGCATAGTTGACCAGCATTGATTATTCCACATCAAAAAGCATGGGTTGTCTTCCCAATCATATATGTTTTCTTTCTTTTAATATTTTATAGTGTTTGATAAACAGATATTTCCCTTGATCAAAGTAAATCTCAGGTTAGTGGAGGCTTCTATAATCTGGAACATCGTCATAAAGAGTAAACACATGTCCTACACTACCAGTTTGTACAAGTTGTATTCTAATATGAAACTATCATTTAACCTCTTCTAGAACTGAGTGTTCTTTTATTATCTTCAAGGACAGTTTGCATTTGATTGTAGTATAGTTCCCTAATAGAAGTGCAGTACATCATACAATATCAGAGAAATTTTGGGGAGAGAATTCATGAATTCTTCATCACAGTGTCTTCAAAGCGTTTGATTTCTATTAAGTTTGAGCTAACTGATGCCACTGTTTATGACATGATGTTGAACATACATTGAGTTATGCTTTAGGAAAAAGAAAACAGATAATATAAATCACACTCTTCATAAAGAGCTTCTCAACATAGATGAAGGAGATGGGGAGGAGCCAGGGGGAAGCAGTCCAGGGAGAGTCAGTAGACAGATTCAGCAGATGTGATGCAGCGATGGTTAGCTGGACTTCTGTAAATGACATGGCTCTGTCTTCTGTTTGAGGAAACAGGGCTGGGAAACAATGTGTACTGTAGAAATTTCACTGGTGAATTCCTAAATCAGACAGATATTAACAGGGATTCAGGAGGCTGAGTTGTGGATTAACTAGAAGGAGCTGGGCACAGGCTGAGTGGTTAGTTTTGTCTAGACTGTGTGGTCAGGGTGAGATTCACATGGATCTTTGTTTGGTGGTGACCGTATAAGTAAGACAAATAGATTCTTACAGTTTCCCTTTAATTATGATCAGTACAATGACTTAGATCTTCCCAGAAGCCCCAAAGAATGCATAATAAAATTAGATAATTACAGAGGTAGTCAAAGCAATTTAAAGATATTCACAAATACTGAATTTATTTTCTATAAATGAGTTGATTTTGAATTGTAAGGTGATCATTTAAAAGGAAGGAGAAGTGCATTGTAAGCCCATTACATCCTGGATCAATGGGGACCACCCATTCCTTTTAAGTCTTCTATGCATCATTGCTAATAGATTGCCCAGGGAATACCAAATCTCATTTATAATGGTTATTTGAATATTCTATGTAAAAGCCAATCTTCTGCAGACTTGGAGAAATCATTGTAGATTAAAATAAGAAACAAAGATTTGCATTTATAAGAAATTAATGATGGTTCTGAAATTGAGGAACTATTTAGTTCTGGGAGAAATAAATACAAATTGTAACATCTATCTGATGGAGTTTTGTTTAGATTGCTTCTGGTGATAAACCATCTATAATAATATAGATCAGTCGCTGGTGTTTGCTATAAATTTGCAATGTTTAGCATAATTTTCATCTGCACTTCATACTAAAGTGACACCAAGAAATATGAGATTAATAGTTAGTTATTAAGTGAAAATGACTTTCATGGCTGTAGTCATTTTTAGAAACAGTTACATGTAATTCATTTAGGGAGCAGAGGAAATTAATTTGCAGCTGCGGAGAGATCCAGCTCATGACAACAAAGAAGAAGTGTACGCAGTAATAAACTTCAGAAACATGAGGGTGCATTCCTTCCTAAGCCCTCATTCGGGTTACTCAGTTATTTCAGGTGCTCTTGAGATCACTACACTTTTATCTGTTGACTCCAGAATGTTCTACTATCAGATCAGGAAACAGAAAAGGCAGCGCCTGTTCCCCAATTCTGTCACAATGTTGAAGAGCGCAGGCAGGCTTGTGCATACCTAAGGGGATCGAGGGTCAGATGCAGCAGCAGCAGTGTGGTGCCTTTTTATTAATTTTAATTAGTGTTTTCATTAGGAAGTGTCATTTTAAGTTCTTCTTTTAAAGAAAATGACATGTTATCCACTTTCATCTGTTTTACTACTTGGCAAACTAGTAGTGATGTAAAAATTAAATTTTATAGATTGCTGTTTCTTTGAGAAATTTATCCTCAGGTTATTAATGTGATAAAAATCTACACCTAATGTATAGCTAAGAATGGATTATCTGCCAAGCACTCTTCTGAACCCTTTCTATGCACTAACTGATATGTTATCTTCATCACTGGATTCCTCGAAAGACTAAACAATACATTTATTTGGGTATAACCTATTGAACACCCTCTTTATATCGCCACAGAACTAAGTTGGAAATATTAATGTTTTAGAGTGGAGGAAAAAAATATACTTATGAATTTAGAAATTCATGAAAGTGTTGTTTTTAAGTATATGTAGGTTCTACTTTGTAAGATATCTGTCAAAGCTAGATAAGATATTTTAAGAAATGATGATGATAATTATGATGATGATGATGATGATGATGATGATAGGCCAGAAACAATTGGAAACAAAGTTCGGTCTCTTGGTAGACCAGAGCAGGTATGGGGAGGGCCAAGCAGCAGTGTGCAGGGCTCCCTGAGGACTCACTGAGGTGTGAATGCAGAGCTAGGCAGAGGCGGTGCTGAGCTCACCAGTGAGTAACGGGAGGAGAATAAAAATGTCTCAAACCAAGCTTTCGGCATACAACACACTGTCCTTTCTGTCTCTCTCCTCTTCCAAGAACCTTCTGAGATGATGATGTTCAAAATGCTGGCACTTGGTTCTAGGTTGGGTACCAAGGATAACAGGTGGAGGGTTGTCTATACCCATCAGGCACTCATGCTATTGGTAAAAAGTCTCAATGTGCTGGTATACAACACAGGGCTATTTATTTATTTATTCATTCATTTATTTTTCTAATCAATAAATTATGTCAAGTTGCTGCCCATGTTCCCATCATTACACATCGTTTGCTAATTCTAAAGTCACTTTGCTAGCTTAGTCCAGCTCAGTTTAAAACTCGTATGTGTACATAAATACAAATAAATCTTTATTTGGCCTTACGTGCCAGCCTCAACATCTGGCTCCTCCTTCCTGCCATTACAAACTAGAACCATAGTTCTAATAGCATCCAGGGCCCAGCAAGGACAATAGAAATGTTGGCTGCCATCTGTGTTTCAGACATCATTTTTTCTCCCACATTTTTTTCTTAACATCTCTGGCTTTTGTGTTGGGAGAGGAAGGCAGAAGTAGCAAAGGATGCTGGGATTCTGCCAGGGATACAGCAGGTACCTTAGATTATTTTGTTTGCTTTGGTCTGAAGTTGGTGACTTGTATTTTAGATGGTAACAGGCGACCTTGGACAAGCATATGATTTAGTTAGAAATTAATACTGCCAGGCTCTTGTACACGTTGGAGGGAAAAACTTTCTTTTATCAATTCAAGTCTAACTGGACAGCTGATACAATTTTTGAAGCCGGTTCTGTCTCCTTTGTGCTTCAGCTTGAAGTATTATGGAGGGAGCTGCCCTCAGCCAATCTCTGAGAGGGATTAGTGCCACTCCCTAATTATCATTATTTTTTGTTTGTTTTTGTTTTTGGTCTTTTGAGACAAGGTTTCTCTGTGTAGCTTTTGGAGCCTGTCCCTACCTTACTTTTTTTTTTTTATGAGACAGGGTTTCTCTGTGCAGTTTTGGTGCCTGTCCTGGATCTCGCTCTGTAGATCAGGCTGGCCTCGAACTCACAGATATCCTCGGGGCTCTGCCTCCTGAGTGCTGGGATTAAAGGGGTGCACCATGACTGCCCAGCTTTTTATATGTTTTTGTTGTTGTTGTTTGTCTTTGTCACTAATTATTTTTGAGGGCAGTTTATCTACACAGTTGGGTCGTTTGATGCTGGACCCTTTACTGGCTAGTCCTCCTCTGTGTATCAGCTCATCACTTCCTGGTCAGTGCTCTATAACAATAACATAGACCCGATATTTTTTTTTTGTGGAATGCTTCTGAAACAATCCATTATGTGTATAGGGACATAATAAGTAATTTTTGAATGAGTGGATTGGTGGCTGGATGGATGAAGAGGTTGTACATTGTAATGCAATGTGGGACTCTGTGTAATATATTACATTGTTGATAACTAAATAAAAGACCTTTGTGCTCATTCCATTTGAGCTACTTGGCTCATAAAAATCCATAAGACTAAATAAAATGTATTTTTATTCATGTATAAATATTAATATATTTGTGTCTCTATTTATATACACAGATACACACACACACACACACACACACACACACACACACACACACACACTTTTAGTCTCTATATTAGCCGATTCTTAAAAGCTAAGATTTTCTTTAGGCTTGCTGCCCAATTCTTGATGATGTTATTAATGTGTATCTTAGGTGCATTTTTATACTTACTTTGTTATTTTTGTATTTATTTAAAGTATTAAAATGTGCTATGTAAACTTCATAAATGAAGTTCCACATGATCTTTATAGCATTTAGGTGAGGTTGGCAATTACACGTCTAAGCAATCACCTTTTAGAAATGTCTGTGGATATGAGAAATGGGCTGTAGAAAATCAGGTGGTGAGACTGAGAACCACAGAGAGCAGTGATATAAAGGAAGCTGTGGTCAGTGAGGGTGGTGTCATTGAGTTATGTATGGGGCATACATTTAGACATTTATTAATCAGTATTAATTCTGTGTCCCTAGGCAAGTTCACGGACATTTTTAGGAGCTGACTGCAGCAACTCAAGTAGAGTTCTCTTTTTTACTTTTAGCTGGCTGTGAGTAAGGTCAACTAAGCCAGTCTCAAAATACTCCGAGATTAGGAGTAGGGCAGATTAAGTCAGAATGTCAACTTCCCAGAAACAGGAACATCAAGGTTGGCTAATCTTCTACATCCTCAGTTTGTGTAAGTGTATGGCTTGTAAACGACCTTGCAGGCATGAAAAGCATGAGCACTTTGCCTAGCTTGCTACTGTAATTAGTATTAATTGAAGACTGTACTGATCTAGTAAATAGATCATCACCAAAAGCATTCTTAAAATCACAAAAGATTCTAAATAATATTGGTGCTTTGTGTAGGTTATCAGTGTATAGGTACATGATAAGTGTACCTGTGAACCTGGATTAACTTTCTCTAAGGCAAGAGTCCTGTAGTGGGAAGGTGTGATGTCCGTTCTTCATTATCAATTTGACATACCTGAGAAAATGAAACCTCAAGTTGAGGAATTGCCTCCGTCACACTGATTGCTAATGATGGAGGAGGGTAGAGCTCACTGTAGGCTGGTGGTTCTGGGCTGTGCAGGAAGGCAGGCTGAGTGGAAACTGGAAGTGAGCCAGTGGTGTTTCACTTCCAGCTTCCAGGTTCCAGCCTTGGGTTCTTGCTCTGACTTCCCTCAATGATGGATTATACTCTTTAAGTCAAATAAACCCTTTCCTTCCCAAGTTGCTTTAGGTCATTGTTTTACCAGAGAAGCAGGAAGCAAACTTGGACAGGGAAGTTGAGAATTGTTTGTATTAAACAAGCATCATATTACATATGAAATCAAATTAAACATACAGATGGAAAATACTGCTCAGAAATGATTTCTAGGAAAGATTAAAGTTCTTTCATGAATTGGCTTGCTTTTTCTTCATGGGTATTGAGAATCCTGACATTCTGTTTCTTTCTTAATTTTGGCTCTCACAGAGTTCAGAACTTAATATGCAACTCAATTATCTTAACTGTGTGGGAATATAACAACTTGCATATCTCTAAAATTTTCTTGATCTTCAAAATCTATTCTAGTTTTCCTTCTTCCTGGCCTGAGATAATTATAAACTATTTTTTACCTTAATCGACTCATGGTAATTGTACATTGTCATGGAACCTGGACTTTTCAAAACATTGCCTGTATTTTCACCTGTTAACTTTCTATGTGTATTTCTCTAAGCCATTACAAATGTTTTATGGAAAATGCATAAGTTAACACCCTATGCTTCATGGAGAAAAGCTACTCACTTCTTCTTGTGTAACTGCTTCTTTCTCTTTTTGTGAAGGCCAAATGTTTGCAAAGAGGAACAGCGGACAGTGATAGGCCTGTCACGCCCATGCACCCGAGCTTTTGTAGACACCGTCAAGTTCTGGAAACAAGGCTGTACAGGCCCACGGGGGTGTGTGGCTTATGAAAGAAGGTAAGGTGATGTCCTAACCTTGTAACTATTAGAACTCAAAACTAGAAGCTTCATCCTTCCCTAAATCCTTTATCCTGTGAACTGTAGCAAATGGTTGAATAATTAAGTAAAGGGGCAAAGGTACACTTACAAAGAACAGTCACAATTACATGATTTCCTTCAGCAATGGGATGGACACTTACTTTATGTTAGACCTCGCTTATGTGTGAACTATTTTTGGTTATAGATACTAATTTTACCTCAGGATATGATATTCCATTGAAAGCTAAAGATCAGAAACATGACAGAAACAAGGGATATTGTGTTGGTTTGCTAAATTTAGCTCGACTTGATCCAGGGTTTCTGCAGCTATGAACCAGCATCTGACCTGGCCTTGTCACTCTGGGACACTTTGAAGCACACAGACTCTTTAACTTTATTATGTCCTTTGAATTAGGATCAACCCAGCAGGCTGTGGGGAGAGAGAAAAGCAAGTGTCCACAATGCTTTCCAAGGGTCCAGGCTTCATGTAGACTTCATTTTTTTTTCAATGCTTTAAAATAGTTTCACAAAACATCTAAGAGCCTCTTGATGCGAATATTTGCTAATGGGTTGGATTTTATGAAAATGAATCAAATGTGTCTAAATGTATGATAAATCTTAACAATAAAGTATGGTTTTGGGTTAATGAATTCGTTAATACTACTGTCAGCAGTGAAAAGTTAGGGTTTTTATAAGTAACTAGCCTTGCCAATTGTACAACTCTGGTAACAGTTATAATACAAGACTAAATAGTTTATAACTGTAAATATGGGTACCTACTATATGTGTGTACATATGCACATACATGTGTATTTATCCTCTAGATAAGTACTCTTTGGGTGGTGCTAGTTTAAATTAAGGATATTTAAATGCCAGTTAAGTCAGAAAAATTTCCCTAATTATTACTTACTTTGTGACCTTAAGTCAAATTCAATATTTCTCTGTACTTTAGTATGTAAAGTTGGGAAAACATGGCATACATGGATAGCATGAGGAGTACTGAAAACATAGTTTACACATGCAGCATAACGCTGATACCCTGAAGGTACTCAATACGTGTGTTAATACAAACCAGTAGCAATGATATGCCAAAACATTAGGCAGGAGACATGCCTCTCTATATACGTATGATTTAGTAATTAGAGGGATATATATGTGTGTGTGTGTTTGTGTGTGTGTGTGTGTGTACACATGCTTGTAGTGTATATGATTTATTGATTGGAGGAGTGTGTATGTGTGTGTGTGTGTAGATATGCTTATAGTATATATGATTTATTGATTAGAGGAGTGTGTGTGTGTGTGTATGTGTGTGTGTGTGTGTGTACACATGCTTGTAGTGTATATGATTTATTGATTGGAGGAGTGTGTATCTGTGTGTGTGTAGATATTCTTGTAGTATATATGATTTATTGATTAGAGGAGTGTGTGTGTGTGTGTGTGTATATGTGTGTGTGTGTGCATGCCCATGTGAGCATCCGCCCATCTGCACGCACATGCCATGGCACACATGTGGTGGTCAGAGGGTAGCCTCGGGTGTTGGTTCTCACCTTCCATGTTGTTTGAGGCAAGGTCTCTCTTGTTCACTGCTGATTTAGCTGACCAGTCATATTCTAGGAATTCTCCTGTTTCTGCCTCCTATCTACTCCCTGGGAGTGCTGTGGTTATAGACACTGTACTACTGAGTCCATTCTTTATGTGTATTCTAGAGATTGAACTGGGGTCACTGGCTTAGAGGGGAAACCCCTTACCAATTAAGGCATTTCTCCAGCCCTAGAAATTGTTTTTGAAAATGGTTTTTCATTTAAATTTTCTGTATTACCCCAATGTGGTTTAATATTTTGTAAATAGTGATCTGAACCAAAGAAAATCCTCAGCTGTGTAGATGCTTAGAATTGGGAAAGACAAACATGAATATGTATCACAGGCCTCACATGTTTATCCTTAAGAGCTTGCTAGTTTAACAATTTTGTCTGTGGCACTGATTTGGAGGGTGGCAATGTAAGAAAATAATTGGTGTCTTGCCAAACATACCCCCCCTTTTTTGTTTGTATATACATCTAGTCATATACTAATTGGGAAGATATGCACAGAAATACTAGGCTTTTTTTCAAGATGTTGAATAATTAAATGCCATAAACAACGCTGAAGCCAATAAACTCTGTAGCAATAAAGAGAGCTGACGTAGAGAGACTTTGGAGGAAGTGGAAATAGAAATCTGCCTTGAATAATGAAGGATTTGGGCTAGGACATGGGCAAGGTACATGAAGGGGAACGAATGAGCTAGAACTTCAGGGATAAAGCACGTACGGAACTTTGATTTGATAGAAAGGAAGTCAGCATGCTTTGAGATATTTGGTACCACAGTCAGCTGACAGTTCAACACTGTGGCAGACTGTTCCTTTCACACTGAGAGGCCTTTGGCACTGTCCCCTACTGTAATTGCTTCATCCTAAAGGAACGTTTGACATTGCATTTATACTTTAAATAAAGATTTTATTCTTATTTTTAATTGTGTGTGTGTACGTGTGTGTGTGTATACACGTGTGTGTGTGTACACGTGTGTGTGTGTACACGTGTGTGTGTGTACACGTGTGTGTGTGTGTGTGTGTGTGTGTGTGTGTGTGTGTCTGTGCATGTAAATGCTGTGTCTTCAGAGGCCAGAGAGAGTGTCAGCTCCCCTGGAGCTGGAGTTACAGGCAGTTGTAAGCTGCTGGAAATCTTCTGCAGGAGCTCTCAGCCCACATATATATTTCTTAAACTTCCTCAACCAATACCTAATCCTTATTTGATTGCATGTGTGATGTAGTAGTTATGTACGATATACAAAGTGTATAACCATAGCTATCCATCCCCTCTGTCGTTTATTTCCCAGTATATGTGGCAGGATTTGAACTGGAGGAAGACATTTTTATAATCGTGAAATGATAACTTTGCCATCAGAGGAATGATACATTTTCCTGATTCCTATCCTGTATTCCATAGGACCCGCTACTACACTGTCTACAGGCAGGTGTATACCACAGAACACCAGACAGTCTTCAGGTGCTGCCCTGGTTGGAGCCGATGGGATGATGAACCAGGCTGTCTCTCCTGTAAGTTGTAATTCTTCCTGCCAAGTTCTGTTGCTAGGGAATGCTTTTGCTTCCATTTCAGTGTCTTAAGAAGCACCATAGATTCAGAGCATTGCTTGAAACCAGTGGTTCTCAACCTTCCTAATGCTGTGGCCCTTTAATACAGTTCCTCATGTGGTGGTGACCCCAACCATAAAATTACCTTCGTTACTACTTCATAACTGTAATTTTGCTACTACTATGAACTGTAATATAAGTATCTGTGTTTTCTGGTGGTCTTAGGTGACCACTGTGAGGGATTGCGACCCACAGGTTGAGAGCCACTGCTCAAGACTAATGACTCACACATAACGTGGGAAAATGCATATAAAAAGCCTTTCTGTTAAGCATTTCGATGATGGGTTGCAGCTCAGGACCCATGAAAGCTGCTGTATGTTCTGTCTATGTGGAGGACAGTCGATTTAAAGGCACCAGGCTTTCCTTGACGTCCATCCCACTTCTCCGTTTGCCCCTTTCCCATATCATCAAATTTGTAATCCACAGCTGATTCAAAAGTCCAGAGGGAAATCACTGTTCTAAATCTAGATGGGATTTCTCAACATGAGCTTGTCATGATTAATTGCAGAGCTCTGGAGGCAGCTTCCTATTTAAGATGAGGTCTGCACTCTGTTCACAAACCTCTGGTGATGGGATTCCAGAACCTTCAGAGTCTGGTGTTTGGCAACACTCTCACCAGGCTGTGAGAAATGACTCCATTTAGTGAGCCCTTTTACCTGCATTATGTGCCTATGGCGACGGTGAAGCCCCTCGGAATCTAATCAATGCAGCACCATAGCACAGCACATCTCTCCTGCCTCTGTGTACCTTAGGGATTTTGCCAGCATCCTGCCTCCTTTCTGCTCTTGAAATATATTGGGGAAGTTTTGTTGTATGCTTCCTACATTAAGCAGATATAGTGTCAAGTGCTGTGGCAAGAGTGTGTTTACATTCAGGCTACTATGGCTGATTGGTTTAAGATCATTGAAAAGATCTGCCCACAATACCATCAGAACTATGTTATAAAGTCCAGGAAATTGACAGTGTTAAGTATTTATATTTATTGTTTAACAACCACCTGAGTTCTTTACCTCTGGTTATGCATTAGCATTTTGTTTGACTTTGTTGTTGTTGTTGTAAAGACCACTTTGACCACACAGTCACTTTCTCCATGCATTTTCTTTATGCCAATACTTCTTCCCTCTCAATGTGAATACAACTAATCTGGTGTCTTGTTAAAGGGTAGATTTGTATTAACTAGGTCTAGAGGGGTTCTCAGAATTTGTGTTTCTGCAAAGTTTACAGGAATGCTCTTACAGATAATTCTGTAAGGCTTCAAATAGTCAGCCATTGTCTAGCAATGGCAATTTTCTATAACCTTCCTGTAGAGGGACCAGTGGAAATTTCTAGATCATGGTATATTAACTGCAAGATGCCTACTTATACTGATGATTTCCTTTCTTTCTCTTGACTCCACCTATCCTTCCTTTGAAACTACCTTTTAGCTGTGTCTTCTCTGGGAACCCATTTCAGTGGAAGGCAGTGCTCAGATGGTGATGATCAATGGTGCCTCTGCTCACAAGGGTTTCACGGACCCCACTGTCAATATGGTAAGTCACCAATAGGACCATTCTGTTACAATTTGGCACTGTCTGCCAGTTGTGTCCTGGTAGACTCATGGCGGGCTATCTCTCTGGGAATTGGCGAACACTGAAAATGAGTCACTAAGCAGAAATCCAGAACCATAGTGTAATAAACATCATAAAATATGCTTTGTGGTTTAGTTGTAAATCTTCACTGTAGAAGTTCAAAGGTCACCGGGCGTTGGTGGCGCACGCCTTTAATCCCAGCACTCGGGAGGCAGAGACAGGCGGATCTCTGTGAGTTCAAGGCCAGCCTGGGCTACCAAGTGAGCTCCAGGAAAGGCGCAAAGCTACACAGAGAAACCCTGTCTCGAAAAACCAAAAAAAAAAGGAAGTTCAAAGGTCATTGCAAGAACAAGATGCTTTACTTTGTAAAGAAAGCATCAGATGTTAAGTCTCTCAAGGAGGATGGCGTGAAACTACCGCTATAGTATGGTATTCTGTGCGATTTCTGGGCTCCATAAATGAGCAGAGTACAATCAGCATGAACGTAATGTTAAGCAGTATTGACTAATCTTATACCTGTTATCTTAAAAAAAAATCGCAAAACCTGGAAGTCAAGACTTGAGTGATTCTCAAAGCTTCAACACTCACTGGACATGTACATATAAGATTTTCTTGTGTGAGAAGTTTTCCGAATGACCAATGATTTATCCTTTACTGCAGAATGAAACTTCACTTAAAGCAATTGGTACGTGTGCTTTCTCATGTCTGCTGCTTGGCTTTTTAGAAGTGCATCTGTGAAATTTCTGAGGTCCCAGCACTCATGTGTTTTTTCTCTTCCACACTTGTGATTAAGGACAGTGCTCCCATCTCCCATGGGTCCCTTCAGAGATGTTCTTATAAATGAATTCCCAAACTCTTTTCTAAGTTGCCTTTTAAAAATATAAATGAATTAAGATAAAGCTGATGTTCAGCGATCTCACACTTGGACCACAGGACTGATTTGGAGACAGGGATCAGTGGAGGCTTTGGAGCTCCAGCATGTATCTTTACTATTTCCCAATGTTTTAGAAAAAACAGCAACAACAAAAAAAATCACACATAGATCCATTCTTTGACTTTAAATAAAGTAAAAGTTTTCAATTAAATTGGAACTAAAGGTTTCCTTATTTTAACCCATAATTATGGTGGGGAATTACAGATGCTATTAGTTCATCAAGAGGTTTTCTTTAAAAACCATAATTAGTTATTAATTTATAAATGCATTGTTTTGCAGAGCAAATCTTGCAGGACATCAGGTCCCAGAGGACAAAGGTAACAAAAGAGAATATGGTAAAGATATAATGTCCCAATTATACCTGGACTAATTTATTCTTTATCTTTTACACCAGTACTTGAATATTTTGATTATTCTAACTTACCAGCTGCTATACACCAAAGTAATTAAGGTGCTCCCTGAAATTCAAGCAGTCAAGATTTTCATTTTTATAGTTTTGGCTTGGTGAAAATATTGGATAATTTCAAACATAGGAAGAAAGATTGTCTTTTGCACAAGCTTGTCTGTATACCATGAAGTCTCCAGAGCTAGGGGATAACATCAACATACAAAATTCCTGTCAGGAGTTCCTGCTGTACCCGACAGCACCACTGTCCAGGCCTGCTTCCCTTACACTCTAACACTGTTTCTCTCCTGCTATAGGATGCTTGGTGAATTTTAAAAGGAATCAACAAACCCTAAGGGGCTAGGTCCCAAAGAGTGGATGTTTAGATTTCTGCATGGGGCTGTATTTCCCCCATCAAAATGAGGCACTCCTAACTGTATAAACTTAGGTGGTTTTCATGGAGAAATTTTGAAGACTTTCTAGGAAATCAAACAGTTGAGAAACAAGTGGAGAACCCCATTAAGAAGAAATTACACTAGCTGAATTTTAAAAGATGAGAAGTTCAAATTGACAAAAGCTCTTTGTAAAATGTAGCTAAGAGGACAAAGCCTATTAGGCAGGCTGATTATAGCCTGGTGAGGCAGGCTCATCCTAACGCTTCTCTAGGGGCTGGAGTTCTTATGTGTGGCATCTGCCCCCCTGTAGCTGGAAGTTTTCCTGGTCCCGCCCAACTCCTGTGGCCCCATGGTCCCGAAGCTGCTCAGACCCAAATAAACACACTTAGGCTTATATTATTTTTAAACTATGGCCATGGCAGGCCTCTTGCTAGCTAGCTCTTATATCTTAGGTTAATCCATTTTTATAAATCTGTATTTTGCCATGTGGCTTGTGGCTTACCAGCATCTTTACATCTTGCTTCTTCTGGTGGTGGCTAGCAGTGTCTCACTGCTCTGTCTTCTTCCTTCCTCTCCCTCTCCAGTTAGAATGTCCCACCTAAACTTATTCTGCCTCATCATTGGCCAAACAGCTTTATTTATCAACCAATCAGAACAATTCATATTCACAGCATACAGAACGACATCCCCATCACCCCCACATATATAAGCATATATACTACAGTAAAATAATTTTAATGTTGTGTTTGAAATTATATATAAGAAATCACTCAGATGCTGAAACATTAAAAAGATTCCAATTATTACAAAATCCCAGTCAATGTAATACAGCAAACTAAAATTATAAAGAACTGCTGCTGCCTACAGATAACCATGATGGGCATCCCCATACACATTTATGGGGATCTCTTCTTTCTTCCCTCCTAACGTGTTCTCCCTTCATTGTCTGCTCTTGAATCCTTTGTATGTCTTTTCCTGGGCTTACTGAATTGTACACAGCCAGCTGGGCAGCAGTCTAGTACATCAATGTACCACACAATTTTGAGTAGCTATTGGGTGATAAACATTTGTTCCAAATTTTATCCTAGTTTTTGGCACAATAATCAGGCTTGTAATAATATTGTGCTTTACATTTTGTGAAGAATGTCCCAGCTGTGGGATTGTTGGGGTCAATGACTATGTTCAGTTAAAATTTTTGTATACTTAAGGATCAGTGTGTGTGTATGTGTGTGTGTGTGTGTGTGTGTGTGTGTGTGGTTGTGGATTAAAATTGTGATAGGTCTTCTTATTTATTTATTTTTGACATTGACTTTTAAGAGAATCCTCACATCTTCACTCAGAATCAAAGATGTGATGCCTATCTCAGGTCATTAGGGTCATTGTAAAATGAGTTTGTAGCCTGGAGTGAAGTTGGTGTTACCAATGTGTATGGGAAGAGAGAACTCTGAAAAAAGCCACTTGGCCTTTATAAAATGGAGAAAACACTGTAGTCCTAGCGAGAGTGGGAACATGCTAATAAGTGAGAACAACACTTGAAGTTAATAATGATTCTAAAATTGCTGATCTACTTAACTCATTTGAAAAAAATCTGGCTCTCATAAAGCAAATGAAGAAAATGAATTTGGACAATTAGGAAGCAATGAAGAGCTTTCTGAAATAACTATTGATTAAAGAAATCAAAAGGAATACTTTGAAGATTTGAACACGTGCAAATCAAACTAGATGCTGGTAGTGAAGTTTACTCTCTTTGAAATTTTGTGGCTTCAGAGAGAACTGGGAGTTACAGGAACTGAGTAATTTCACACACAAAGTCACACCTCATTTCCACATCACTACCCTCTCTTCCTTTTCTCTGGGCCAGAAGTCAAGCAAAATGATAAT
>CABHPP010138213.1:24939-43147 GCA_902168425.1 Peromyscus attwateri | reverse complement strand
TCTCTCTCTCTCTCTCTCTCTCTCTCTCTCTCTCTCTCTCTTTCTCTCTCCTTTCTCTCTACTCTCCCCATAGGAAGAGAATGATTTTAAATATTCTCCTTCTCTGGCAGTTACTGATCCCCATAATTCCAAAAGCTTAAACACAGAGAATGTGGTGTTTGACTGTTGCCTTCCACAGTCACACTGAGAATGTCAGCCTCTACTCCGACATTCCTCCAACACCCTTGGGGAAGGTCACCCTGATAGTACCTTCTTCATTCACCTCCTGTATTCCGCATGTCATGTGACCTCTCTGTGATGTGTTATTCTGACGACCAATGTTGTCTTAAATTTACATTTTTTCTTCCCTCAGTTCTCGAGAAGCAATATGGTCAAGCATGGTGTGGCCCCAAACCTGTAATTCCAGATGTTGGGGAGGCTGAGGTGGGAGGATCAAAAGTTCAAACCCTGCCTGGGCTAGAGTTCAAAACCAGCTCTGTTGATTTAGGCCCTTTCCTAAATATATATGTGTATATACATATATAAATATATAATACACATATATTTAGCTACATCCCCAGCCCATATATGTACACATACACATGTACATATACACATACACACATATGTTATATATACACATATAACACACACTCATATACACACATACTATACATATATATATATATCTCACACACACATACATACATATGTACGCTGGGGACATAGATCAGTGGTAGAGTTTGCCAAGCAAGAGCAAGGTCCTGGGTTCAATCCTAAATAAAATTGATTTAAAAACAGAGAAAGAAAAACTAAGAGCCATCTGGCTTTGCCTCATTGGTTCTGTCTTAGTGTTCTTGTGGTTTCTGTGGCTCGTCAGTTGGTGATTCCCCTCTCTGCCTCTGGCTCTCCCTGTCTTCTGAGTTCCTAGACTGTGTTTTGAACTGTTTCCCATCTTTGCGGTTGTTGGGTGGTAAGAATCAACATGTTCAAGACAGGAACTCTGTCTCATCCTCAGACTGACTTTCCTTCCAAGTCATTGTAGCTCTGCCCCTGGGTCACCCCTGCCTTCGCTGGTGTATGTAGTTTGGCATCCGACTGTGTGTTGTCTCTTTTAACTCCTTCCTTTCACATGCCTAGCTTCCTCCCTTCTCTCCATCTCCATGGCAACCTTTGTTCTGTTTGGAAAGCCTCTGCCTCTCCACATAGCCCTTTCAGTCCACTTTAACTAACCATCTCCTAAACAAATGCCGTGCACTTTGTAATACTCGCGAAGACCCTCTCCCATGAGTCTCTTGGCATCTCTTGACATCCCTTCATGCCATTTTAGTGTGAATATTTCCCTCACACTCCAAAACAATCTATGGAACTTTCCAAATATTATTTCTTTTCATGATGCGGTCTCTAGACTCTAAGCTTTAAGAAGACAGATTCCATGTATTTTTTTGTATCCATAGTGTGGCAACGGGAAGAGTAGGAATTCATTATCTGTCACGTGAATAAACTAGACACTCTAAAATTACAACTTTAATTTTTTTTAAACAAATGTTGCCAGGATGGCTGATGTTTTAGAGTTGAAAATATAATATTAAGCCAGGTGAGGTGGTGCACATCTTTAATTCCAGCACTCAGGAGGCAGAGGCAGGTGGATCTCTGAGTTTGAGGCCAGCCTGGGCTACAAAAGCAAGTTCCAGGGCTGTCAGGGTTACACAGAGAAACTCTGTCTCAAAAAACAAAACAAAACAAATGAATGAGCAAACAAAAAAAAGCAGTATTATTTCAAGAGTGTCATGAATATTAATGCCTCTTTTGGAAATTATCCAAAGCTGGTGTGTAATAAAATATGCCCCAAGTATTTTTGCTTCTATATAGTTCCCTCCCTGTAATCTGGGCTGGCCCAATGAGTTGTGGTTTTTTTTATTTGAAAAAAAAAATAGAAATATTTGTTTTATTTTTATATGTGTGCATATTCCATGTTAGCACATGCCATGTGTGCCAATGTCCCCAGAGGCCAGCTGGAGTGACAGGCAGCTGTGAGCCACCAGATGTGGGTGTTGGGAACTGAACCCTGGTCCTCTGAAAGAGCATCAAGCACTCTTAACTGCTAAGCCGGCTCTTCCTCGCCATTTGCTTCTTCACCAACAGCATGAGGTGGAAACGTCCACGGATGATTTCCAAGCAGGGCTCCTCAGAGGTCACAGAGTGTCTGCTGGAGTGTCTTGGAATGCTTGCTCTTGGGACACTTCCTCTGGGAATTTAGCAATGTGCTGTGCTCCACAGGTCTTAGGAAGAGGCCAGGTGTAGGCCACATACAGACCCCTGCAGGGTTGGCTCTCAGCCAACTGCTAACATTAACTGCCATGGCAGGAGTGAGGTGTGAGACTGAACAGCCAGCCCACCCCATGACATCCCCGCTGTGGGAACTGTCCAGCTGAGCCCATTCAACCCACAGGGCTATTGGGAATAATGACAAAATAATATTTTGAGCCAAGGAGTTTCATAGCATTTGTCAAGCATCATTGGACAGCCAGAACACCTTTGAAGTGAAGAAAATATGATGCTTGAAGTTATTGCCAAGAATACTTTCAACTCTTGTACAGCGGGCCTTGGGAACTTATGCTGCCTCATTTCACAAACATCGGCGTTGCTTTTCAAGCCTCACTTTCCCGCAGTTTTATCCTGGTGATGTTTTTACATATTTGTCTTTAAAAATCTTCAATTAAATTCTCTAACAAGCTCACACACATCAAATCCTCACATGGTGAATGGTGGATACGCGATAGTGGAAAATGGCAGCGTAAGCTCCTTTCAACTGGAGTCCCTGTGATTTTTTTTTTTTTTAAATTTCATTAGAGTAAAATTTCAGAATAGTTTTTTTTTCTTTTCTTTTCCTTTTTTAAAAAAGGTCCTTCCTATGAAATGGCCATTCTCCAGTGAAACGGTCCATGGCACCTTTTAGTTAATAACTGTGCTGGCTAATTTTATGTCCACTTGACTCTAGTAAACTAGAGTCATTTGGGAGAGAGCTTCAATTGAGAAAAACGTCCCCACCAGAATGTCCTGTGGGCAAACCTGCGATGCATTTTCTTGACTGATTATTGATGTGGGGGGACCCCGTTCAACAAGCAGTGTCACCCCTGGGGTTGTGGTCCTGGGTTCTATAAGAAAGCAGGCTGAGCAAGTCAGGAATCCCATCCCTCCATAGCTCCTGCGTCAGTTCCTGCTTCAAGGTTCCTGCCTTGAGTTCCTGTCCTGACTTCCCTCAGTGACAGAGTTGTAAGCTGAAATAAATAAACCCTTTCTTCCCCAAGTTGCTTTGGGTCATGATGCTTTATCACAGGATTAGAAACCTTAACTTAGATAGTAGTGTTGATTTCATTTTGGTCTGTTGGATAGATCTTCATTTTTAAAGTAAATTGTTATTATGTGCAGTAAAAACCATGCTTATTTGTACATCACAGTGCAAATTTGGGCTGCTGAAGACAGCTGAGTGATTATAGCTACAGCCAAGCATACAACAGTTCCATCACCCTTCCAGAATTTTTTTCTGCCCTTTGTACAAAATTAAGCATTTCTCCACCTTGAGCAACCTCGGATCTTTTTAAAAAATAATTTATCGGGGTGGGGGGTGTATTTTTTGAGACAGGATTTCTTCGTGTAGTTCTGGCTGTCTTGGAACTAGCTTTGTAGACCAAGCTGGCCTCGAACTCATGGAGATCCTACCTCTGCCTCCCATGTGCTGGGATTAAAGGCATGCACCACCACCATCTGCCTCAGGGAGAAATTCTTATAAAATTTGCCATGTTCAAGTAAATATTTCAGTGGTATTTAGAACATTCACCGTGCAACCACCACTTCCGGTTCCAATATCTCTCTACTAGTCCAACGAAAACCTCCTTAAGTGTTCTTGCCTATCACTGCTCCCACAATCCTTTGCCACCACCAATCTGTATCCTGGCTGGACTGATGTATCTATTCTGAATATTTCACGTAAATGGAATCATACAGTATGCCACCCTTTGTATTTTGGAAGTTCGCAGAGGTAGTGTAACCCAGCATTTCATTTTTCCCCACAGCTGAATATTTCATCATATGAATATGATTTTCAATTTTCCCCACAGCTGAATATTTCATCATATGAATATGATCTGGGCTTTTACCCCCCTGGTTTTATAAGGACTCCACCCGCGCATGTGAAGTTGTAGCCTCTGGACACTAAGAACATGTGGATGCCTTCGGCACCCCATCACTTGCTAAGTCTTTTCTTCCTGTGTTTCTGTGGTACCATGTCTTAGACTAACAACTTGTCTGTCCCCTACTCCTTTATGCTTTTCTAGATCTCCTCATTTTTACGTGGAAGTCTCCCCTCAAGGGTGACACCCAGCAATAGTGACCATTACTTTAAGGAAAGGTTGGTGTGGACCGAGTAAATGCCAAGCGTCATACTCTTGACTTGAAGTTCAAAAGCCATTTGATGGGTCTAAGTAAGATATGTGAAGGAATGTGAGAATTCCTATGTTCCTCCCCTGACCCTAATGAGTCATAGACGAGAAAAGGCATGGTAGGAGAAGTGAGGTGGTCAGAGGTGGCGTCAGACACTGTAGAGCAAGCAGCCCCTGTGGCCTCCCGCTTCCTCCCAGGAGCATGTATAAGAGAAGGGGTAGTGTAGAGACATGAAGATGCTTGTGGGGACAGAGAGCAGAGGGAGCTTGTGACTACGGGAAAGCTTGCCCTGGGCTTCCTTCCTTTACCGTGGGGCATCCTTGAAGAAGTGTGGTGGAGCCTGTCAATACAGCAAGTCCCCAACAGGCCACCTGATACCATATGTCACAGTGGAGCAGATACATCTCTGTCGCTGAGGAAGGGCTTGCTAGGGAGCCAAAAGGAAGTGCAAGAGCAGATGGGCATGAAGGGGCTTGAAGACCGGTTGTGGTGAGTGTGTGTGTACTTTGTGACCGGAAGGCAGATGTGGGTTCACCCCTCAGTCAACCTTTGCCTGGGGGTCATCAGACAGAGGGCATCAGCAGGTACCATGTAGCACTTTAAAAGACGTATTAGTTAATTTGATAGTAGCATGTCAGTGCAAATGGCCATTGCTAGGAATTAATAGCCCAGTGTGGTATGTGGTATGGTTTTGCCCACAGTTCTCTTTCTCAGACTCACCTTGCACATTAGGACATTTTCAGGATTGCTAACTCAGTGATTTTTCCTCAGTCCTCACAGTTTTGTACTACTTGTGGTTAGTATCTGTCAGTGTCTAAATACTTAGGCACCCTTGGCTTTGGTCTGTTAATTATTCCTTGGGATGTTGTGGTAGTTTGAATGTAATTGGCCCCCATGATCTCATAGGGAGTGGCACTATTAGGAGGTGTCTTTGTTGGAGTGGGTATGGCCTTGTTGGAGGAAGTGTGTCACTGTAGGAGCGGGCTTTGGGGTTTCTTATGCTCAGGATACCGCCCAGGGTGTCAGTCCACTTCCTGTTGCCTGCAAGATGTAGGACTCTCAGCTATTTCTCCAGCACCACGTCTGCCTGCACACCACCATGCTCCCTGTCATGAAGATCACGGATTGAACCTCTGAAACTGTAAGCGAGCCACCCCAATTAAATGTTTTCCTTACAAGAGTTGCTGTGGTCATGGTGTCTTTTCACAGCAATAAAAACCCTAAGACAGAAGTCTTTCGGGGGAACTGGCCACCTTTCCAACCATGGGCTGTAGCTTTTCTCCTGACCACCCTTGTCTCGTGTCTCTTCCTGTTTTCAGATACCATTTTGTACTCATTATGCAGAAGTTCATAGTTCTGAGAAGGGGACTAAATGCCCGGTTCTTCGGCACCAAGACTGACTAAAGCAAGACCCACGTCAAGTCTATTCAACAAAAACACACATCATAGCAAAGAACAGAAAAGTGTTCTCTGGCATCATTGCGTCTCCTCGGGGAGACACCTAGCCCCCACAGGGCGCACAGGCTTGTCCCGAATGTTCCGTGGAAATGACGTCTCATTGGTTTGGGGTGATAATGTCTAGATCTCAGATGTTAAACTTTCTATTATAATAGAAAAGATTGCCTCTTCTTCTAAAATAGGCAGGTTTTTCTGATGTGAAAATCTGTTTGTGACTATATCATTGCAGTGAAGTAGTTGGAAGCCTTTCCGTTCTGGGGACTTGTGGGCACAAGCACATGCTCCAATGTCCGAACCTCTGTCCTCTGTGGAAGAGGAGCTGGCACTAAACAACCAACAGGGGGCGCTGCAGGTCCCCTCAGCCCAGACAAACATGAACTTCACACAGAAGCAGTGCTTCCAAGGCAACTACAGCAGGCTACTTTTAGGAAAAGAGAAATCATAGTTTATTTACTTAACTCCTTTGCAATGTTGGGGACTCTGCCCAGGGCATGGACCATGTGCTAGGCAAGGGCTTTACTGCTGAGATACTGTTTGTTCTCTCTACTACTGAGATACTGTTTGTTCTCTCTCCTCTCCCTTCTCCACTTCCGCTTCCCTTTTCTCTCCTCCCCTTCTCTACTTTTGACAGGCTCTTCCTATGTTGCCCAGGCTAGCCACATACCAAGAACCTGAACTTTCAATCCTCCATGTGTGTGACATGTGTGTGATACCACACACAGCCTTGTCTTTCGGTTTCTTTCTTTTCAGGGTTATTTATTTATTCTGTACAGTGTTCTACCTGCACGTATGCCTGCAGGCCAGAAGAGGGCACCAGATCTCATTACAGATGGTTGTGACCCATCATGTGGTTGCTGGGAATTGAACTCAGGACCTCTGGAAGAGTAGCCAGAGCTCTTAACCTCTGAGCCATCTCTCCAGCCCTTATTTTCAGTGTTGTGAATGGAAACCAGAGCCTCACTGAGCCACACTCCCATCCTGCTGATTTATTTTTAAGGAATGTATTAACAAGCTTCTACATAATAGTCAGCTTTCCTTCTAAGCTGTGTGAGAGCCCCCGCAAGCCTGAGGCTGAAATGCAGCCTAGAAACAGTCAAGCATCGTAAGAACATGGACACGGGGAAAGAAGACCCGGTGCCGCCATTCTGGGGATTCTCTCGCTTCCATTTCCAGCCTATCGCTGGTCAAAAAAACCAGCGTGAGGCAGGTCCCTCCCAGGGTTTGCTCTGCCATGGTTCAACCCTGGAATGCCTGAGCTGGGAAGCCAGCACGGTGCAGTCAGGTTGATGGGAACCCCAGCAGCTGGTGAATTATTACTTCATTCCTGGCTGAAACAGCAGGAGGCAAGATGATGAGTGAGCGAGAAAGCCCGTGGACTCCCACGTGGATGGGGGGAACCAAAATAAACACGGAGAAGACAGGCCGGCATTGAAAGCTACTTAAGGATGGAGCAAGCAGGAATGCTGGACCATAGTCTGTCTAGTGAGTAGACCTGAGTTTGTATTGGCTATCAATCAGCAGATACAGAATGGCAGGATGGAGTTTAACACCCCCCCCCACACACACACCCGTGGTTCTCAGGGACAGTTTCCTATTTTGGTACTTAAGGTGGACTGGATATTTTAGAGGAGTGAGATCCATTACAAACTCCTGTGCCATTTTTAGAGGCTCAGCATATCTTCCCTCTCTTTCTCTTTCCCAAATAGACCTCCCCTCCCTAGGATGTTGAGGACAAGGGAGCTGCAGGGTGTGTGTGTGTGTGTGTGTGTGTGTGTGTGTGTGTGTGTGTGTTGCTTAGATACTTGCTCCTGGCTACTTTTTGTTTCAAAAAATCTGTCCCCGGGGGAGATTTCTTTATCCTTACGGCATATTTTCATGCTTCCACCCATCTCTCCTCTCTCTCTCTCTCTCTCTCTCTCTCTCTCTCTCTCTCTCTCTTCTCTTCTCTCTCTCTCTCTCTCTCTCTCTCTCTCTCTCTCCCCAAGATCATCCCCCAAATATTATCAAATCTTCAAACACACTCACATTGTGGCTGGATGGGTGGGGTCCTGATCCTCACCTGGTCTCACGCCACTGTCACCAGGGCCGAGACGCCTGTATATTTGTTAGTTTAGATAACAAATTCTTGCATTTCTAAAGTACTTTGTATTATGCCAAACACGAGACAACATTCAGCAACATTTTGTTTCCTTACATTACATTGTGAGGTAGAATATTGGTCAGTAATCTCTTCCCTCATTCGCTTCCTGTCTCCCTTCTTTCTCCTTTCAGTCTACACAGGGGAGATGATGAATCTGTTTATATTATAATTGTACAAGAAATCTTTAAACTTTACTTCCTTTATATATTTCTCTCCAGCTTTCGGGAACACAGAGGAACTGGCTTGCCATGGTGGAATGAGCTTAATGGTCATTTGTCAGTTATACTATTAATAAATCCTGTTCCTGGCTTCGTTTATCATTAAACTGCAATCTAGATTTTCACCTGTAGAGGGCACTCCTGTTTTAATAATAGCATCGCCACTGCCACTAGAAAAGAAGTCGGGAGTACCTTTTTACTACTATGTAAGTTAGATGGGGAGAAGATAAGGTGCCCCCCCTTTTTTTGGACAGACAATAAACTCATTGTTGCATATTACTTGTTCCTTATAATAAAGTTATCTTGTCATTTGTAACTTCTGGTTACAGTTCCGTTCAAAGTGGGAAGGCTGGGCGGCTAGAGTGATCTCTGTAGTACCTGCCTTGCCCTTGGGAGCCATGAGTTGCATGCTGGGAGCTACAAGGGGTCATTCAAAAGTGGGGGAGGGAAACAGGCATTCTTTCCTATAAGAGCTTCCTTTTAGGAGGTATTTCCCGCTTCTGCACCTACCAGGGTTGTGGGGGACCTAGTTTCTCCCCCCACTATAACCTCCCTCCCTCCCTCTCCCTTTCTGTTGGGGACAACTGAGGGACATCGAATCCACCCTTCCCAGCGCTTGCTCCTCGTTCCCAGCACTCAGCTCCCCTGCACACCCTCCCAGTTGGATGGCTCCCTCCAGCTCCTTAGTCTTCAGTTTCATAGAAACCTCTCAGAAAAGCCTTATTCTTTTTCCTCTTTGTCTATCCCATCTGAATATGTTTCTCCACAGCCAGACATTTTTAATTAAAAAATTAAATTATGGTATAATTTCACATATCATGAAACTCACCATTTGGAAATGTCTAACTTGATTAGCATATTGGCAGTATTGCAAACCACCAGCAACCCCTTTAAAGTAACCCCGTGACATGAAGAAGTCACTCCTGGGTGGTAAGATGACCAGTGAAGAAAACTGCCGCCAAGCGTGGTGACTTGGAGTTCAGTCCCTGGGACCCACACAGTATGAGGAGGAGAGAACTGGCTTTTGTGCGCTTTCCTCTCAGCTCCATGTGTGCACTGTGACACGCAGACACCCACTTCCCCCCACAACAGAAATACATGGATGTAAACATTGAAAGAAAAGTCCTTCCCTTCTCTTCTGCCTATTCTTCCCAACCTGGCATCCCTAGACTCGCTCCTTGTTTCTGCATTTATCTGCTCTTTGCAATCCGTTTCCTTCTCTCTTTAACTCCTCAGACCAGAAACCTGGTTTGTTACTTTTCTGGCATGGCCATTTACTTAACACGTTTTCTCTTACTCCATGAATAACATGTGAGTTCCCTCACAGCCTGCCTGGCAATAAAATGAGTGGGCCTTGTAACATAAGGAACTAATCAGCGTGGGATGTGACCACTGGTGAGCTACTGTAGAAGAGACCAGTCTGTAGGCGGGGCTTGCGATCCTCATTTCCGTCCATCAAAAGGACAGCTTCCCATCCACCCCACCGCCAGCTCCCTGGGCCTCATGTCTTCCCCAGGAAGTTTCTGCTTTTTACTTGCAACCCACAGAGTCTAACTACAGAGCATTGCATGGGTTTCTAGAAGACTCTTTCAGGACTGGATTAGGATGCAACAGGAAGGAAAACCAGGATTCTCTGCGAAGCCTCACCCCCAAGCATAAGGTGAACTTCACTTGTGTTCTCCACAGGGTCTGTTAAGACCCTCAGAGATAGTTCCTCTGATTGTATCCATTTTAAAAGACATTGAACAGAGGTCCAGGCGGTGCATTTGACTCAGCTGGCCTGGCCGGAGTCCTGACAGACCAACCTTGCTCTCAACTACTGCTCCTCTGCAGACTCTCAAACTCAGTCATACATGAGATCAAAGCCACGATGCGGTGTTTGCGTGGGACAGCTGGAGTTACATTATAGCTCCCACTAAAGTGGCTCACAACGGCATCATAAACAAATGTGTTCCTCCTCCTGAAGCCTCTGTGCACTAGTGTCCACCAGCTGTCCATGGGTTAGAGACTTGGCCTGTAGGTGGCACTAATAGGAGGTGAAGGGTGTTGTTTGTTTTTGCTCTTTTGGGGGGCTCCGTCACCCAGATCCCAAATAAATCACACACAGAAGCTTATTCTTAATTACAAATGCCCAGCCTTAGCTTGGCTTGTTTCTAGCCAGCTTCCCTTAACTTATCCCATCTATCTTTTGCCTCTGGGCTTTTCCTGTTCTCTTACTTCTGTAAATCTTACTCTTACTCTGTGGCTGGCTGTGTAGCTGGGTGGCTGGCCCCTGGAGTCCTCTTCCTTCTCTGACTACCTTCTTACTCCCAGATTTCTCTTCTATTTATTCTCTCTGCCTGCCAGCCCTGCCTGTCCTTTCTCCTGCCTCGCTATTGGCCGTTCAGCTCTTTATTAGACCATCAGGTGTTTTAGACAGGCAAAGTAGCACAGCTTCACAGAGGTAAACAAATGCAACATAAACAAAAGTAACACACCTTCAAATAGTATTCCCCAATAGAAGGGATCTTCGGGAAGAATGGTCTAGTCCTTAAGTCACTGGGGATGTACCTCTGAATATAGAACCCTAGCCTGCTGGCCTCTTAAAAAAGTTGTTTTCTCTCTCTCTCTCTCTCTCTCTCTCTCTCTCTCTCTCTCTCTTTTTCCCTCCTCCCCTCTCCCTCCTTCCCTCCCTCTCTTTTTCTCACGTGTGTGTGTGCGCACACGTGTGTATGTGTGTGCGTATGTGTGTATATGTGTGTATGTGTGTATGTGTGTGTATGTGCACACGTGTGTGTATGTGTGTGCGTATGTGTGTATATGTGTGTATGTGTGTGTGTGTGCACACGTGTGTGTGTGTGTGTGTGTATGTGTGTGTATGTGTGTGTGTGTGTGTGTGTGTGTACATGGAAGTCGGAAGACAACTTGCAGGACCCAGTTCTCCCATCACACAGGTCCCAGGAAGGCGTCTAACTCAGCAGGCCTGAGGCCAAGCCTCCTTTCTCACTGCACTCTCACCCAGGCCCACTCTGACGCTTGCTTTCTGTTGTCTGTCTCCCGACGCCGCCGCCGCCGCCGCCGCCGCCGACGTAAGCTGTTTGCCTTACCATGGCTCTTGCCACAACGCGTTGCTCTTCCCCGAGGCCCACAACAATGAAGTCACTTGTTTCTGAGTTGTAACTTTCACCGCCAAAAGGAGCCTTTGCAAGGTAATTGACTCAAGCATTTAGTTATAGATAACACGAGGCTGACCAATAAGCCAGGAAAGTAATAGTTTTTGTTAGACACGATTCTCTCTTGACCTTCGCCATGGGAAGTGGTATTCAGGATATCCTCGGAAGCAGAGCGACTGGGTGAGCACTGGTACATGGGTGTGCTTTTCTCTGGGGTCAGAAGCAGGAGAGTGTGCAAACACAGAAATGGAGATGAATTGTAAGGAGTCAGCTTGCGTGCATGGTCATGGAGGCTGGTGAATCCAAAGCTTCTGGAGAGCCAGGGACAAGCAGGATTACTGGGCGGCTCTGAATGCCCTCTGATGCAGAGTTCTCTCCAGTCAAGAGAGGCCAGTCTTTTGTTCTATGCAGGCTTCCCATTGATTAAATGAGGCCTGCCTACATCCCAGAGGCCAGTTGGCTTGACTCAAAATCTGCCAATTTGAGTGTGAGTTTCATTCTCAAGATACCATCACACAGATATCCAGAATCATGTTTGTTGATGGTTCGGGGTTTTGTGGCCCAGCCAAGAAGAATTCAAATTAACCATCCAAGTCGGTACAGTATTGTTGGCAAGTGTCAGAGCTCCCCGCACAGATGTGGAAGTACAGCTTGCATCTCCCATCAAGTGCTACTGAGGGCCTCTTGGGGAGGGACACGTGGCAGACTCCTTGAGGTTCACCCAGAGAACAAGTTCTTACCAGACGTCCGTCCGTCTTTGGGATGGCAGGTCTGTGAAAGGCTGGTTTCAGCACGTTCTAACTGGCTGGGGCAGGGCTGGTCACCATCCACCCAGAGAAAGGTAACCACCGTTGAGACTAGTCCTCTGGAGTTCATTCTCGTGACATTGTTGGATATTTATTGAGATCAGGCTCTGTGTACTGGGGACATATCAACGAGCAAACAGCCAAGGAGCTCTGTTGGGAAGAAATCTGTTTTCTGGGGAGTAGAGAGACAGACAGACAGATAAATAAATAAATATACGGCGGAGCAGAGAGCGTTAAATGTCTCGAAAGAAATAAAGGCAAGAGAGGAAACGGAGGCTGCCATGGCCAGCTGTATGCACGGGGTGCTCGTGGCTGGTGCCATGAAGCAGTAGCATGGCCACAGAGGCTTCCCAGTAAGAAGGAAAGAGACATTTCCAGTAAAGCAAAGTCTGCAGTCTTCAGATACCAGAGAATTCCCGGCCGAGGAACAGGAAGTGAGGAGTACCTGAGATGGCCAGGAAGGGGCTCTGTGGGCGGTACAATGAGGGAAGTCATGGAAGAGAGGGAGCAGGTGGGGCCTGCAGACTCACCGTGAGGGCCCAGGCATCCACTGTGGGGGCCACACCACTGGAGGGTTTGCACAGAACAGTGACAAGGGCTGGCTGCTCTGCTGGGAGAAGGAGGCAGAAGCAGACACGCTTGCCAGCGTGGAGGGGGAAGGGAGTGAGGGTGAGCGGGACCAGTGCAGTGGTGGACAGAGGCCAGGATTCCAGCATCTGCTTGCAGGTCTGCCTTGAAGGCCAGGAGACAGGGTTTGCCACATTCAGGGTGGGCTCTATGAAGAACATATGTGTGCATATGTGTGCTGGTTGCAGGTAGGGTGTGTGTGTGTGTGTGTGTGTGTGTGTGTGTGTGTGTGTTAACATTCCCACCCCAGTCTAGCCCTCTCCTACATGATTTTTATGCTCTTTATGGTTTTAGGATTGTTGTCCTTAATAGGTCTGTCTGAGGACCAGCTCAGGTCCTCTGCAAGAGCAGTACACTCTCTTCACCAGCGAGACATCGTTTCAGCCCCTACCTCCAGTTGGGTGTTGATGGGAGAAAAGCCCCTTCCAGGGCAGGGGCTGACTCCACCACCGTGGAGGAATGTGGGCTTGCCTGCCTTGTGTGTGCGCTGTGGACATCAAGGCCCGGTGGCCACTCAAAGGAAGTGACCTCATAAATGTGCCTCCCAAGCCACACAGGATGGGTCGGGGTGCGACACTGGGCCACTCGCTCTGGTTTACAGCAAATTCAACAGCTTGTGGCCTGCAGATCCTCAGGATAAATAGCTGGGAAAGCCTGACCCTGACAACCTCATTTCTCATTCCTTTCTTGTTACAGGTAATAGAGCTGAAAATGTGGTTTTAATTATGGCACTAATGAAAACTGAAAATCCAGACAGACACTTGACGAACTCTGCTGCGCGTTATATTACATTTGTGCTAACTACAAAGTGCCCAGCTGGATGTAACATTATCCCCTCCTGAGCATCCGCCTGACTGAACCTGTATAATTGATGTGGACTTTGGCAGGAGGTCAGCTTAAAGGTATTTTTTTTTTTATTTTAAAGATTTAAAAAAATATATCTATCTTTTAACGGTATTTTGGGGGAAAGGAACAGTTTATTACCTGAGGTGGGAGAACGTTTTCTCTGGCTTGTCCATCTCCTCACCCCATCCCAGAGGTTGAGAGCCTTCCCAACCTTACCTTCAGGAGGAACTCCCGAGCCACAGGAGAGGTGAGAGACCCATTTCTAACCTGGTGCAGCTTTGTCATTGGTCTCCATTTTTTTTTCTTGTCAGGAGCATGTGTCCTTAGTCTGAGCTGGTACACTGTGACCACTGACCCCCATGCAGGCCACCTCCCTGTTGCCCTCCGCTGCTAGCTCAAGACTGCCCCAGGCCACTCACTGGAAGCTCCTTAGCCCAACGTAATTCAGGACACCTGGGTCAACTTGACATTCCAACAAACAAAAACCCCTTACACATTTTCGTGTGCATATGTATGTTGGTATATGTGTGCACTGTGCACATGTGCGCTTGGTAGGAAGACCAGAGGTTGGTGTGTGTGTGTGTGGGGGGGGGCGGTCGGCCTCAGTGTGTTGGGGGGTGTCGGCCTCAGTCACTCTCCATCTTATTCTTTGAGACAGGGTCTCTCACGGAAACCGGAGCTCACCAATTGGCTAGGCTGGCTGACAGGGAACCCCAGGACCCCTCCAGTCTCTACCTCCCCAGTGCTGTGATTGAAGGCTCATGTTACCATGCCAGGCTTTTTACACAGGTTCTGGGGATCCGAACTCAGGTTCTTACCCTTGCCCAGCAGGCGCCTTACTGACTGAGCCGTTTTCCTTGCCCTTAAACCTTTTAAATTGCAACCATCTCTCTGTCTCAGAGGAACATTTGCTCCAGGACCCCTGCAGATGCTTAGCTTCTTAGGCAGTTAAGTCTCTAATACAAAATGGTATAATAGTCATGTTTAACCTGTTCACATCCTCATGTCCATGTAATTTTACTACCACTTCCTGCTACTGCTGCTGCTGTTATTGTGTGTGGGTGTGTCCAGGCTCCTGTGTGGAGGTCAGAGGACAACTTTGAGGAGCTGCTTCTCTCCTTTCACCTTGTGGAGGCAGGATCCTTCTTACCATTTCAGCACACTCAGGTTAGCTGGCCTGCAGGCTCCTACCTTACAGCTTTGAGCTAGCAAACCTCAATTTTTAATATGGTCCCAGGAATTGAACTCAGATCCTTTTATTTTCGTTGTTGTTGTTTTTTTGTTTTTTGTTTTTTGTGTTTTGAGACAGGGTTTCTCTTGTGTAGTTTTGGTGGCTGTCTTGGATCTCACTCTGCAGGCCAGGCTGGCCTCGAACTCACAGAGATCCTCCTGCCTCTGCCTCCTGAGTGCTGGGATTAAAGGTGTGCACCACCACTGCCGGCCTTGAACTCAGATCCTTAGGCAAGGACTTTTACTCACTATGCCATTTCGCTGGCCCCTCTTGTATATTTTAAGCCACTTTTAGATGACTTACAATAGTGTCTGCCCTGTAATATGAATAGTTGCTGTCCTCTGCTTTAAGGAAACCCTGACAAGACAAAGAGACTGTATGTGCCCAGTCTCAGGGGTCATGTCTTCAAACACTTTTGTTCAAGGTTGATTCAATCTGCAGCTCTGGAAGTGGTAAACGGAGAAGTCCAACCTTATTTGTGGTTTGTATGAAATGTAATGTCGTGGTCCTCCTGCGGCCTTGTCAGTTGTGTGTGCCTATTTTTTAGATTTGTTTATGTGTATGTGTATTTGCTCACACATATGTCTATGGACCAGGAGAGGGTGTCGGATTCTCTGGGAATGGAGTTAGAGACAGTGGGTGCTGGGAATCCAACTTGGGTGCTCTGCAAGATCAACAAGTGTTCCTAACCACTTAGCCACCTCCCCAGCCCGAGTATAACATTCTTACCTACAGGATTTCTGTGACTGGGCCAAGATGTCTCATAGGCTTCCAAAGAGTCCTCACCTTTGGCTTTAAGCAAGCATGAATTCTCAGTTGGAGGCACTGTAAGTCCGTCTGTACCCCAGCTCAGTGATGGCCTCTGGCTCGCGTCTGACCTAGAACAATGCCCTCCAGTCCTGCTCTTCTTAGGCTGAAGAGAGCACCTTGAATTCACTGGGCAGCAGCAGTTCATGGCACCGCTCACCTCAGAGTCTTACCGGAAGTTTCTGGAGAGATCTCCCTGCTACCGACACTTTAGCTGACTTGAGGGGCTCTGGCTCGAGCTACGTAATCTCATTCTTGTTGAATTTATAATCTTTTTGTTTTATTTAAATTTAGCAGTGGTAACCTAGTCACATAACCTATTTGCATATAGATTTGGATAAAATGTGAGGGGTATGTAGTAAGCATTTCCTATTACATCTCTTGTCTAGTGACACAATTCTGTCCCCAGAGGTGGCCTGTATTGCTAGTTCCTGATAATTTCTTCCATAGATACTTGTTCATATGCATGCAGATAAGTATGTATTCTCTCCCCTTCCTACTCCTAGTCAGTTGTTAACGAACTGAACCCACGGCCCTTGTTCCCAAAACAGCTTCCCTTTCTCACTTGTACCAGCTAGGTTGTAGTCTCGGGTCAGGGTATAGAGACCTCTCTTACTTCTTTTGTACGGTTGCATACATGACACTGGGTGGATACATTTGAATTATTTGGATGGGTAATAATGCAGGTTCCAGTTGTTTTTGTTCTTAGGGAAAAAAGTAGCGCTTGCATCTTTGTGCATTTATGCGAATATGTTTTAGGCTAAAAGCTGGGACAGCTAGTCTACAGGGCCAAGGGTGCGCATCCCGAGGTATGCGTGGATAGTCAGATTTCAGTGTGTGTTAGTGTCCTTCTGCTGCTGTGAGGAACCGCCACAAGCTTGGTGGCTTAAACGACACACAGCGATTATTTTATAGCCTGGAGGTCGTATGTGCCAAAATCCAAGTGCTGACCTACTGTGCTCCTTCAGGAAGACCATGGCAGAATTGGGGGATGGGGAAGTTGGGGGGAGGGGGAGGGTGGGGTTGGGGAAGGGAATCGATTGCCTTGCCTTTTCCAGCTTCTAGAGGTTGCATGTGTTCCTTGGCTCGTGGCCTCCCTCATCTATAACGCTAGTCCAGGAACATCTTCCAGTCCTTTTTTCTTTGATCTTCGTGTTGGTGCCACACTGTCTCTGACTCTGATATTCCTGCTTCCCTTCCGTAAAAACTTTTGTGCCCGTGTTGAGCCCACCCAGACAGCCCTTATCAGGCTGGTTAAGTTTAATAAATGATCTCTCCATGTGGATTTTACACTGAATCCCTCAACCACCTATCAAAGAGTGCTCTCTCTCTGTCTCTCTGTCTCTGTCTCTGTCTCTGTCTCTGTCTCTCTCTCTCTCTCGTAGTATTTTGAATGATTTGCCATTGTTTATTTTTTAACAGTCAACCAGGAAGGCAAATAAATATATTGCTAATGATAGATGGTGTTTCTGAGAAATGAATTACACATTTTAAAAACTTTAAAAAATTTTTTATTTGTAAAGGATTTTGTTCTGTTTCTGATTCTGTATATTTATGTGTGTCCATGTGTGGGTGTGTATTGTGTGCACATGAGTGCAGGTATCAGGGGCGGCAGGTAGATCCTTCTGAAGCCGGAGTTACAAGAAGGTGTAAGTTTCCTGATGTGGGTGTTGGCAACCGAACTCGGGTCCTTTGCAAGAGCAGTGTATACTCATAGCCACTGAGCCATCTTTCCAGTTCCAAATTACACCCCCTCCCCCAGCTTGCCCGTTGTTTTTAGTTTGCTTGTGGAGTAATTTTTACGCTGCAGAAGATTTTATCTCTATGTAGTTGAATTTGTCACAATTATCTGTGGCATCTAGGCTTCTATCTAGGTATAAAGATCTTTCCCAGGTGATAAAAGAACACCAATTATTTTAAACTTAAAATATCAAAACAACAACAACAACAACAATAACAACAACAATAACAACAACAACAACAACGATGGGGGCTCCAGCTGGAGTGGATGCATTGGCAGAGTGCTTGCCTAGCAGGCATGAAGCCCTGGGTTCAATCTCCAACACAATCTCAACTGGACATGGTGGTACATGCTGGTAATCCCAGCACTTAGCGGGTGGAGGTTGGAGAATCAGAATGGAAACGTCATCCTTGGCTACATATTGAGTTTGAGGCCTGCCTGGGCTACATGAGACCTAATTTTTTTCTTTTTTTCTTTTTTTCCATCTTTATTGACAAATAATTCACATAGTATACAATTTGCCTGTTTGCACAATTTTCTATCTTTTTTTTAAGATTTATTTATTTATTATGTCCACAGAAGAGTGTGCCAGATCTCATTATAGATGGTTGTGAGCCACCATGTGAGTGCTGGGAATTGAACTCAGGACCTCTAGAAGAACAGTCGGTGCCTCTTAACCTCTGAGCCATCTCTCCAGCCCCAGAGACCTAATCTTAAAGAAGAGAGAGAGAGAGAGAGAGAGAGAGAGAGAGAGAGAGAG
>CABHPP010138213.1:0-24839 GCA_902168425.1 Peromyscus attwateri | reverse complement strand
AGGGAGGGAGAGAGAGAGAGAGAGAGAGAGAGAGAGAGAGAGAAAGAGAGAGAGAGAGAAGGGAAGGAAGGAAGGAAGGAAGGAAAGGAAGAAACCATTTACTATGGAAGTTGATGGCTTTGTTGAAATGTAAACAGTATGATAAACAAGAAGAAAGAAAACCCACGTACAACATATATTCTGCTGTGCATTATGAGTTGGTCTTTGGGCTGCAGTTTGAACATGGGGCTGGACTCTAGAAGATGGCTCATGTGGATTGTCGAGCAGCTGAGCTCATGATAAGAGCTGTGCTCCTCACACCAGGCCTGGCAACATCTGTCTGGCGATCTGCAGTAGATCCTGTTGAGAATACACACACTAAAGAAATGAACAGGTGCTAGGAACCTCACTTCCTCTAGCGGGGAGCCAGCCGTTAAACAGTGGCATGAAACCAGGACTATAGACCTGTCTAGGAAGAGGAACTGGGACAAGAGAGAGTCATGGGACACAGATATAGCAAAGAACATGATATGTGTGAATGAAAATGTCATTACAAACACTGTTGCTTTGTACAATGAATGTGCAGTGTCCTGGCTTCTTTTCCATGACTGTGATAAAATATTATGACAAAAACTGGCTTTCTGGGAGAAAGGGTTTATTTGGCTCACAATTCCAGGTCCATTGTTGAGGAGAAATCAAGCAAGAACTTAAAATGAGGACTGTTTCACAGAGAAACCCTGTCTGGAAAAACAAACAAACAAACAAACAAACAAAAACAAAAACAACAAAACAAAACAAAAAAAACAAAACAAGACTCACTCTGTAGCCCAGGCTGGCCTCAAACTCACAGAGATCCACCTGCCTCTGCCTCCCGAGTGCTGGGATTAAAGGCGTGCGCCACCACTGCCTGTTGTGACTTTTAGAAATCTTACTGACTACTAACTTTCATTAGATCACATGACTTTATTATCCTAGATTTTTTTTTTTAAGCACCTTTTGACTCTGGTAGAAGTCTAGGGAACCTGAGATCCCAAAGGCTATCACTTCAGCAGTCAATGATTCTTCATCTGCAAATACTCCTGTGCTGTTTTGATGTAGAAATGTCAGGTCTTAAAATGGCTAGTCACATCACACCCATAGCCAACAGTAGAGAGAAATGACTGTATTCATAGTGCTCAGCTAGTTTTCTCTACTTTCACATGAGTCAGGAGCCAAACCCAGGGAATGGTCCTGTCCACAGTGCTCAGATAAGGCATCCCACCTCAGTTAGGGCCATCAGGCAGCCCTCCCCTCCCAGACATGTCCATAGGTCAACCTGATCTAGATGGCCCTTCACTGAGACTCTCTTCTTACGTTATTCTAGGTTTTTGTCCAGGTGACAATTCAAACTAATTGTCACACTCACTAACACATTTTAAAAAATTAAAGTCTGGAGCATAAAGCTCAATGGTAGAAGAACACTTGCCTCCCATGTTTGAGGTCCCAGGTCAATCTCCAGCATCATAAACTAACAAACAAATAAACAAAAGACTTAAAAACTAATTGAAACCACCAGGTGTGGTAGTGAATGCCTATAATTTCAGAGGTTGGGAGGCAGAGACAGGAGGCTTGAAGTTTGACCTAGTCTAGGCTACATAGCAAAATCCTGTCTCCAACAAACATAAACACACAAAAAAAGAATTCAAGAATTGCTTTTAGCTCATTGCTTTGTTTCTTGAGGCATAACAGAGTAGTTATGAAGGAAGCTTAAAGGGATAAGCTCCTTGTGGGGTAGCTGTAGAATGATGGGAATGTTATGAGTGCAAAATGTGTGCAAAACTACACATTCACCAGAATATCATGTCATGCATTCAGTCTGATGACCTGCTTTGTGTCTCCTTAATGATATACGGTGTGCATGGTTCTACCTCACTAACAGTCCCAAGCACGGTTTGAACGGCTGCACAGCACGCCATGGAATAATTTCTTGTATTTTGGCCAGTTCCCTATGAAGCATCTGTATGTCTTGGACTCCCTTCCAGCTGATGTATTAGGCTGTCCAGCTCTCTCAAGGATGTTAGGAGAGTCAGTGAGAAAGCTTTCAATATGCTTTGATGCTCTTAGGGAGGCCAGACCTTGGAATGTTGGCATCACCATCCTCACTACCCCACGAGGCAAGCCCGTTTGGAGACACCCTGGCTTTATCTGCTGTATCGAGCTCAGGTGCCTTGGAAGCACACATTTTGGGGGCTATTTATGTAGCAACAGCAGCTGAGGAGGAAGGCAGAGCACCAGAGACTGGGATTACAAGAGGTGAGATCTTTGCCATGAAGACAAACAGGGGAGGTGACAGTTAAAACATAGACACAAAGAATGGGATGCAACCTATCAATTCGCTGAGGGAGTTCAGACAGGTCAGCAGGCATGAAGGATGCAGGGCGGGGATGAATACAGAAAATATTTTTCAGGGGGGCTAGGAGACTTGACGTGAGAATGGCATTTCCTACTTAGCATAGACCGTAAAACACATTAACACCGCAGTCATGCCTCAAGTATCTGGAACATCCTCAACACAGTGCTTCAGACAATTTTAGAGAAATGCAAGAATAAGTGGACCAGTTTCAAAAGTCCCTGGAGTTCTCTTTCATCCGTCAGCACCTGCAGACGACTTTGAAGGACGTCACTTTTGCTTTGGTGACGCGGGTACCAGAATGTGCTTTGGACAATGAGGTACAGGATTGCTGCACTCCAGAGCGTCTGTGGGTTAACTGGGGAAGCTATTTGAATAATGTAATTGCTCTGAGTGGGATTCCCATCTAAGGAAGGGAGGCAGGTACTCTGAACATGTCAACCGTGTATCTCTAATTTGTGGAATTTTAATTAGTGCCTCCTCCAAGCTTTGATAAGAATCTTTCGGTGTCTCTTCTGGCCTAAGGACAGACTCTACCTGGATGAAATACTTGAGTGGTCTGTGAATTTTTTTTTTAAATTAATCTTAAAAACAAAAACAAAACAAAACAAGGTCTCAAGGTTTTTTAAAAAATTCTTAATAATGTGTATGTATTTATTTGTTCTGGGATGAGGGCACACGTGGAAGGCAGAGGACAACTTGCGGAAGTTCATTCTCTCCTTCCGCCACGTGAGCCCCAGGGGTCACACTCAGGTCCTCAGGCTTGGCAGCAAGTGTCTTTTCCCACTGAAGCAACTCCCTGGTCTGGGTTTTGGTTCTTGAGGCTCTGTTGCTACTGGAAGGCAGTGTTCACCAGTCCCCGTGCTGCTCCGAGATGTTGAGGACATCTGAAGATGTGGCTGGAACCTGCATAGTCATGAGAGCCCAAAGAAATTAAGATGTGTCTCCTGGTTCTGTGAAGACTGGGCTGTGTGAATGGACTATCCCTGTGAAGTGTTTCCTCTAAGCAGGAGTGGGGTGGTAGGGGGAGTGGAGGGGGGTGAGGGGACATTGGCATTAGTTACGGAGATGAGCTTGTCTGAGGAGGTGCTGAGTTTTGACTTCCTTCAGCCTTCCTATTTGTTTCTCAGTTGTAAAACTTGACCTTCAGTCCTCGAAATCTGAGACCACATTGCAGAAAAATTAAATTAATAAAATAAAAGGTAAGATTTTCTCATAGGCAGATGAAAACAGCTGTGCTCGCCAATGAGCTCTATAGCCAGACTTTTAGAATTTTTTTTTTTTTTTTTTTTTTGGTTTTTTGAGACAGGTTTTCTCTGTGTAGCTTTGTGCCTGTCCTGGAACTCACTCGGTAGCACAGGCTGGCCTCGAACTCACAGAGACCCGCCTGCTTCTGCCTACCAAGTGCTGGGATTAAAGACATATGCCACCACTGCCTGGCGTGACTTTTAGAAATCTAACCAACTACTAACTTTCATTAGATCACATGACTTTATTATCCTAGATTTTTTTTTTTTTAAAGCACCTTTTGACTCTGGTAGAAGTCTAGGGAACCTGAGATCCCAAAGGCTATCACTTCAACAGTTGATGATTCTTCATCTGCAAATACTCCTGTGCTGTTTTGATGTAGAAATGTCAAGTCCAGAGAGTCAGCTCAGTTGACTTCTGAATACTACACATCTCATCTGAAGAGGAATTCCTTAAGACTTCCAAGCGTGGGTTCTCTCTAGCAAGCTGATAAAGGAAGAGCTATGATTTCTATTTTGATGCTTACAAAACAAGTTCTAGGCATCTGACTGATGCGCTTCAAGCTACTTCCAAACTGCTCACCTTCTTGTGGACCATGGGGCACACAAACAAAACCCTTCTCCTTACAGCCTTCACTGGAAGACTGCAATGAATTTTTTTTTTTTTGGTCCCATCTTTCTTCCTTTGGTTCAAGACAAACACATCTCTTTTGATTTTTGTCAAAATTGCTCAGCACAGCCTCTTTTTTTTTTTCTCCCCCTTACCATGAATAAGGGCTCTACACATTAAAAGCCTTTCTACTTCTCAAGGGCTTTATTCTGAAGAGTGTTTCTATAGAAATGTCTTTTACTTGAAAGATCATGGATCACTTTTCAAACGCAAAATTGTCTTATCTGAAATACATTCCTACCTGTGATGAAAGATATAATCAATGCCTTGATCACAGGGCCAATCTCTATCAAAAGTGCCTCAGATTCCGAAGAGCCTAGGGGTATGAGAGAGAAGGCCTTTGCTGGTGTCAGAGCTCAGCTCCCTTGTGGACCTGGCTTGAAGGAAAGTTTCAGCCATCTGCCTTGAAAGCCCTCTAATCCTTCCGGTGTTTTCAGCATCAGATAATTAACATATTTCTAGGTGCAGCTCCTGAGCTCACTTGGTTCCTCTATGTAGCGTCCTAGCTTTCATGACATTTTGAAAACTGAAACCAAGAGAATACCAGACATGAAACTAGTTCGAGAGGATTCTTTTGCTGGTCATAGAAACTATCAAAATAAATGGAAAGTTCAATTCACCTTCCTCGATGTTCCCCCACAAGATGTAGAACTGACAGTCCCTTGGAGGCTGATGGAAATTCAGTCAGACTTACTAGTGGTTAGAGGTGGTTCTTGTCTCCTTACACAATCCATCTCAGCGTAGGGTGTGTTTTGAATATTTAATAATGCCGGATGCACTTCTGTGTTCATATTACACGTGCTAGTGAAGTGTCTCACACATATAACTTCATAATAACTTTAAATTGGTTTGATTAAAGCTTCCACTGATAGTTTTAGATTCGTAAGCAGCCATAAGAAACAAGACAGAGCTATTATGTACTCTTTGCCCCGTACCCCCATGGTAGCATTTTGTAAAACTATACGATAATACCATAATCAGATCATTACAATGATAAAACCCAGTCATCTTGTTTAGACACTTCAGCTTTACTCACCCCTGTCTGTGTGAGGGTAGGCATATATTCAGTCTGTTGCAGCTCACGGTGTGTAGGTTCATGTTTTACTCCTGCCCTCCACACAAAGCAGTGACTCATCATCACAAGGACGGCCATTGCTGGTCCTTGATGGTGACAGCATCTTTCCTCCTTCCTGCTGCCCCAGCAATGACTACCTATCTTCCATTTCTAAAGTTTAGGCATTTCAAACATGACATAGAAGCGAAATCATACAATGTATAGCCTTTAGGATTAACTTTTAAAAAAACCTCAGTATAATTCCCTGGATTTATAGGCACAGTGACTTTTTATTGGTGAGTTAGGTTCTACAGAGCAGTTGATTTATTCACTCATGAAAGACATTTGACTATTCCCATTTTTTCCCCATTGCAGAGAGAGTTGCTGTGAACCTGTGTACAGGTTTAATACAAGATCACACACACTGATCTTCGTAAAGAGTAATAGAAGTGGGGATTTTCTAGATGGCATAATCTCCTGAAAGATGGTCATCTTAGCTCATGCAGAGACTCCAGGTTTATCAGCAAGAGAACTCTAAGCTTAAGACTAGCCTAAGCTACTTAGTGAAACCTTGTCACAAACCAACCAATCAAGTCCAACCAACCAAGCAAGCAAGCAAAAGAAAAGAATGTTTTGTTTTGTATATTTTTTGTATAATATGGCTCATTTGTTATCTAATATATTTTCATTGAGTTAAACTGATATATACTAGCAAAATTATTTTAATACCTTTCAATTATGACATTATCATATTAGATAGAGAAGAAATCCATGAATTAGACCACATTTAGGAAAAAAATGGAGAGCGACCTAATCTTTACTAGAATGAAGAAAATTTATTAAGCATGAAAGTGATGTAATCCAGTATCTCACTGGAGAAAATTAAGACTAAGAATCCTGTTCTCCAGGTTACATAAAAAAATAACCGAGTTCAGCTTCCAGCTCAGTAGTGGGATGATACATGCATGACATTTTTAACATACTCCACATTTTGATGGTTGGAGCACTTAATGTCATTTTAATCCAAAGCTGTAGGAAGTTTGATTTCAGCTACTCTTAGGGGCAGTGTCTCTATAGCGAGAGAGTGTCAGAAGTCGAGACGGTTTAGTTTCATCACCAATGGTTGAGGTTTTTAATCTCATACTTCATGATGGATGGCACGTTCCCGATATTGCTGTTGGAATCTTTGTGTGCTATGCTGCTTTTGTTCATGTTCAAAATTAATCAAGCCAAGTACTTCCAGAGCCCAGATTGGGCTTTACTCATAGAAATAGGTTCAACTTTAAAATTTCTATCTGCTAAGGAAAATACTAACATAGACCAGTGAAATGAGCAAATAATCACATAGGACTTTTTAAATCGATGAGTTTGAATTTTCCACACATATTGTTTACAAAGATTTCCAAGGTAACTGCGTTTAATGGTTCTTAGTAAAACTGGGATGCTGTTACATAACATTGTCAAGTAACATTTCAAAATATTAAGTTTTGAATAATACAAAAAGAGATATTTGAGTTCGTGCATATACTTCTGTGTGATCTGCTAGGAAAGTTGTCCTTTTAAAATTTGACAGATTTCCTGTTGAGGAGATGATTGACATTCCCCCTATGCAAAGACAAGATGCAAATGAGCTCTTCCACTCTTACCTTCTTTTTGATTTGATTTCCGAGTGTTGTCATGAGTAGGCTACTGTGTAGCGTTGTTTAAGAAGCAGCAGCAATTTATAGTTTAGTTGAAGCCAGTTCTTGTAATAATGACAGGCGCGGTGCAGCCCTAATCCACGGGGATCTATGGGACACGGCAGACAATGACTTCCCAAGACGTGTTTAAATTATGAATCTGATGGTGGGCGGTCTCTCGGCTCTGTGCAGAATAGCTTTGGTGTGAGCTGATGGAGCGTTTTGTACCTGGGATTCAGAACTTTTATGAAGGCCAATACCCTGAAACTCATTCAAGCAATAAATTCACTTGTCTTTGAGTTTACAAGGCAATAAACAGTGAAGGCCTTTGACCTGAACATTTACTGAATACATTTGCAGCAGTTGTGTTTATTGACAACTGTTTATAGGGAAGCATTGGGCACTGAACTTCCTAAGTTGGGGGAGGAGGAGGAGGCCAGTTTTATAAGGTTACTTTAAAGATGAAAAAATTTGTATTTAATTTTCAGCTATTTGATATACTTTCCATTTTGGACTTAGGGCTTGATTTTTGTGTACCAGTATTTCCGTATGATTCAATACCATAGTTAGAATTTTTGATTCAAAGAAGACTTAGAGGGAAGAGAATGACAGTGGAGTTAAAGAGCATCCAACCAAGGGTGTTTTGTATTTTGAAAGTAGGACAGAGGAGATTGGTCAAGGGCTGTAATTTTTTCCTTTGTCTAGATTTACTGCACATCATGGAGAGAGTTGCTTCTCTTCTATATGAACGTCTAGTTAAAAGAACTTACAGTAGCTCCGTGTTGCCCAGAGACAGGGGTATGCTGTGAGCCCTATCTATGTTTTGCATTTTGAAGTTCATTGATTTATGATAGGAAAGTCAAAGGTGAATCTTTTCCATTGAAATAACTCCTCGGGCATTCCAAGGGCAGCTTTTCTGTGTCCCTCAAAGTTGGAGAGCATCACCGCTGCTCCTTGCTGTGGATGGGGCACTTAGACACAGGGTACAAAAATTTGTACTCAGTCCATGGATGAGAGGGTGCTGAAGGCACCTGGCACCCTGGGCACAAAGCAAACCTGGGGAAAGGAACTTTTGAGAGACTCCTCTGAGCTGTTTTCCCATGGACCCAGACTTCCTTCCCAGCCTGAGGAAGTCCTGTGTTGATGCTGTATGAATATGTGGGAAGGAAGGTGGAATTCCTTGCTGGTTCTGTGGGGCTCAGGTCTTAGAGAATGAGAAAAGTTGCTTATCATCTTCACACCTGGTGATGTCAGGGTCCTTGAGGGAGAAGCTAACAGAGGCCATGCCTCCCAGATTCCACAGTAACATGCTGCACTCTTGGTAAATGAATTCTGCAAGAAGTCTGCCTAGCAACTGGACCCCCCCTACACACACACACACACACACACACACACACACACACACACACACACCCCTCCCCCACATATCTTCCAGCTTTCAAATTTCCTTTCTTTTTTTTTTTTTTTTTTTTTTGGTTTTTTGAGACAGGGTTTCTCTGTGTAGCTTTGCGCCTTTCCTGGGACTCACTTGGTAGCCCAGGCTGGCCTCGAACTCACAGAGATCCGCCTGCCTCTGCCTCCCAAGTGCTGGGATTAAAGGCGTGCACCACCACTGCCCGGCTCTCAAATTTCCTCACAAGATTTTTTTTTTCTTACAAGAGGAGCAAACCATTAAGCAAGCAAGGGAGGTATGTGTTCTTTAGGTCCCATGGTCATTTTTTTTTATTAGACATTAGGTTATCCGTAGACGTACCCCACTGTGGTCCACTGACTTGAATCTGGGCTTGCTTATAAATCTGTTTTCACAGATTGCATAAGAAAAAAGAGCTTTGATTACTTATCAAGGAGAGTGGGGCTAGAATCTTATAGGTAAATCTGGTGTATAGTGTCAGTGGTAAATAGTTTAGGTTAGTTTTGCCTAGAGGAAAAGATGTATTTCAGCCGATCTATCCCCTCTTGTAAATATGATTACTGTGATGTGGAGTAGAGAGACTGTGGATGGTTCAGGAAATTCATCTGATAAAGCTAGAAAAGCAGCCAGGTGTGGTGGCTCGGCCCTTGGGAGGCTGACACGGGGGGGGGGGGGGGGGGGGGGGGGGGGGGGGGGGGGGGGGGGGGGGTCACAAGTTTGAGAGCAGCCTGGGCTACAAAGGGAGACACCATCCCACCACCACATGAGAAAAAGAAGTAGCTCCCAGAAATTAGTTTGTGAGTTGAGGAGGGAACTACCTAGACTCACTCATTACTGTCTTACAAACAGCAAGCCTTTTCCAGCATCATCTCTTTTCAGTGTGGTCACATGATGTCAAAATTAACTTCCCCTCTCCTTAGCCATTTTGTTGGCCTGCCTCTGGCCTGTCAGTGAGGTCAGCACACAAGGTCCCAGGGCTGCACAGTAGTTTGAGTTGCGCATGCAGTCCCAGGACGGTGGTGTGCGTTGGGCTCTCTAAGACTGTGACGCCTGATGCCCTTTTCCAGTTCAAGAGCATATCTTGTTTTAAACAACTTTCTGAAAGGCAGCCAAAGCAAAGGTTGGCTCGGAATGCCCTCGGCAGTCCTGTTTATGGGCTTCTTGGAGGAAGATGATAAAACGAAGCTGGCATGGGAAGGGGGTAGGGGTAAGGGGTGGGGGGAGGTTTTATGCTCACGGACTTTAAACTCCACGTTGAAGACCACAGGGAAAGAGTCAAGGGGAAAAACTTACAGTGGAAAATGGCTCTTTTGGACTTAGTTGCAGGTAGGAGTGAGGGTCTACCTGACAGGGTCCATCAGTGAAAGTTACCCAGTTGGAGACTCCTGGGTGTTGCTTTGGATGGGTGGAAGTTGGGGAAAATGGACAAAGTGTGTTCTGCGTCCTTCTCTTCAACAAGCTCAAAGGCAGGGAACACAATGTCTCTTAGTGGCCACTCTGTCTAGGGAGGTAGAGTTATTTTTACAATTCAGCTGATGTTACCTTCACTTTGGGACAAACCTTGGAAAACAAAAAGCTCGATACCTTGAAACATGTAGAAACTTCCCAGAAAGCAATGGTCTTAGCTAGTGTTGGAAACAAACCAACAAACCCTACTCCCCCACTCCCACCCTACAGGCTGCAGAAAACAAGTTTGTTAGGCAGTGAAGGGAAATGCCTCCGGCCAGACAGTCTGAAGGCAGGAATGCTGGGCAGGAGATCCGATCCACAATCGGAAGAGTAGAAGGGGCTGATAAGGCAGCATCAGTCACCAAAACAGGTTTTGGAGGTAAAGTGAGGAGGGCCAGGAAGTTTGCGATAGGATCTCCCTGGGCTGTTAAATCCTGGCACCCAGCGCAGGAGTGGTGACTAAGAGGCACTATTTAAACAACGGAATTTTGCGCAAGCGTGAAGGCTCCCCAGCTGAGCTCACATGTCAGATGATGTGAGTCCCTCCTGGAACTCTCAGGTGCTCCCAAGCCTGTGGTCAGTGCCTATGTGGGGCTGGAGGTCAGCTGAGTTTTCATCTCCATAAACAATCAAATCTCTTTTCTGGGAGTAATGCCCCGCCTCCAGGCTGGTCTTCAACGTTCAGTCTGCCTGTATGTCAGCCTCCAGTATGGAGGTTTTCTGTGACACACTTCCCTTCCAGAAGAAGTAGGCTCACACTTCAGTTAGCACCAGTACACGGCACAGCTGTTTTTCTTTCTTTCTCCCTTTTCCTTGAAAGTCTGTCTTTCGGGTAGAAAGACAGATTTGGACACTTGCACAGTTTTGAGTTTCTGGGATTTTAATATATGGTCCTAGTTTCTCCCCCAAGGACCACTCCCACCGTGGCCAAAGTGATAAAAGGTGAAAGTCTGAGGGTGTCAGAGTGTCCCAGTGCCTGCGTGACGCGTGTGAGTTTGTAACTTGGTTCAGATCCACATTTTTTCCCCCTTGAGTGTGTATATTAATGTGGGTGCACATATGTGTGGGGACCAGAGGACAACCTCGGGTGTGCCAGTGAGTCATAGAAATCCATTCCCTGCATGCACGGCCACAGCGGCCTTTCTTCTCCTTTGCGTGGACTCTAGAGATTGAACACAGCAGGGTCTCTGCTTGCAAGGCAAGCCCTTTTTAGACAGCCACTAGGCTGGGGATTCTGACAGAGCGGAGATGGGTTTCAGGGTGTTCCGATTCTTGTTTGCCGCCCCCCCCCAAAGCGTAGCAGTCTCAACAAGGGGAGCCATCAGTTGTCTGCAGTGGGGAGCCTCGCTTTGCCGGTGAGGATGATCAGAGAGCAGAAAGCCGGGGCCCAGCACTTTCCTTAGTCCCATCTGTCCCGGGTGGAATCTCAGGATTCCATTTATAGGCAGACGCCAGGTGTGCTTGACTCCAGGTCGAGTTTTCGGAGGCAGGTGGTGTGCCTACCTCGACATAAACAGGCTAGGGTATTAGGGATCGCACGGCCAGTTGGCCGTTCTCCGGCTTTCCGCCGGGAGGGCCTGCCCGGGTTTGCTAGGCTTAGAACCAGAGACTTGCGCCCCTTGGGAAAAGGGAAGAGAGGCCATTCTCAATAGCGGCACTAGAGGTCGCAGCTTGAAAGGAAAGTGCCATTCAGAGGCGCGAAACCCGACCTTCTAACTTGGTGTCCCCAGCTCTTGCTCTGTTTTAATCTCTTGGGGACTTGCAGGCTCTCTGCGCTGTTATTCTTAGCCGCGGAGTGGAGCTTTTCGGGGTTTGAGGAGCGCATTTAGGCAAACCTAATTTATTCTTTCTGTGCCCCTGCTTCTCATATAAGGAGAGGTGTGTCAGGTAGAGTGTGAGCTCTCTCTGACTCTCAGAGAAATGCAGAGCCCTCTTACAGGGACACTATGGTCCTTGTGCATTCAGGGGTTGACCCACACCCTTATATTATTAGTAGTATACCACATAGACATCTATTCTCACAAAGACAGACTATTCAAAATGACAATAGGAACGAACCACTGAGAATAGCTGAAACACGAATTTGATGTCCAGGCCTGTATTTGCTTTATCTGCTTAATTTCAGTGGGACTAGGTAAGAGAACGTTCACGAACGTGAGAGAGCTTCATGTAAAAGATGAGTAACTTGGAAGTTATGTTTGCCGGTGTAGAAAAATCCAGCCTCATGCTAAAGGTAAGATTTGCTAAGATCAGCCTTTTCAAATGTCGGTTTGAGCAAGGTACCAGTTAATTGTGAAAAGGTGTGCTCTTCTCTGGATGTCAGGGTTAGTATCTGCAGGGTGCTGGAGTTGGGAGCAGACTGTTGCTTGGCTATTTACTCTTAAAGTGACAGTAACAACGATGTTGTGTGGACGCGGCTCGCACTGCGCTAGAATAGGCTGCTGTGACTGGGGTTCTTTGGCTGCTGTGTGCCTTGTGGTGTCTTTGTTCCTCCACCAAGGCATTTGAATGTGAAGTCCGGTAATATTGCCGCATGTGGAGTGCATGCCCTAGGAAGGCAGAAGCAGCACCAGCCTCGCCATCTCCAAATGGTGTGTGTTTGTAAGGCGCCCACAAGGTGACTCCGAATTTGCTAAGTCCACGCATTTGAGAGGACTGTTTGGGGAAGCAGATCATAATACAGATCATAACAGCCAAAGATGAAATCAACCTTCGTGTCCACTGGTGGATGAATGGAGGATAAACAAAAGGCGGTACCTGCATACGATGGAATGTTATTCAGCCTTTAAAAGGAAGCCACACTATCCCTGCTATGACATGGATGACCCTTTCACTTCAGGCTACAGAAATAAGCCAGTTACAAGAAGATAAATCTTGCATGGGTCTCCTATGAAAAGGAGCTATGGTAATAAAACGCAGAGACAGAAAGTAGAAGAGTGACTTCTAGGAGATGGGGGGGGGGTTGCCTTGGGTTTCTACAGTGGGAAAAACCCTGGTCAAAAAAAGAGTTGGGGGGGGAAGGGGTTTATTTTGCTTATTCTTCCGTATTACAGTTGATCATAGAGGGAAGTCAGGTCAGGAACTCAAACAGGGCAGGATCCTGGAGGCAGGAGCTGATGCAGAGGCCATGGAAGGGTGCTGCTTACTGACTTGCCCAGTCTGCGTTCTTATAGCATCCAGGACCACCAGGCCAGGGGTGGTCCCATCCACCATAGGCCAGGCCCTCCCCCATGAATCACTCAGTAAGAGAATGCCTTACAGACTTGCCTCCAGCCCCCTCCTCTCCGATGACTCTAGCCTGGGTTAAGTTGCCGTCACAACCTGCCAGCACAGAGATCATGGTTTAGTAAATAAAGAGTTTCAGTCTGGGAAGGTGAAGATGTTCTGGAGATGGGTGGTGGTGATGGCTGTACCATTCGGATATACTTATTGCCACCGAGCCACACATTTAAAAGGGTTCAAATGGGGCTGGGATGAAGCTCATTCGGTTGGGTACCCATGTGGCATGTACAAAGCTCTTGGTTTGGTTCTCGGCACCGCCTACGCCAGGAATGGAGGCGCACATCTACAATCCTAGTGCTCCTGAGGTAACGGCGGGAGGATCAGAAGTTCAAGGACATCCTTGGCTACATAGTAAATTTGAGGCCAGCCTGGGCCACACGAGGGTCTTTTAAAAGTGTTAATATAGCAACTTGTATGTATATTTTCCCACAGTACAAAATTCTGGTAGAGCAATGTCCGACTCAGTAAGAGTTCTGCGGTCTGGGATTGCTATTCCAAGCATGCCTCCCCCTGCCGCCGCCCCCGCCCCCAGCATGAATCAGGGCACTACAGCTGATCCTTCAGGCACAAGAATGACAAATACTGCTGTCTTAGTTTTTTCTTAATTCATTCTTTGACAATTTCACACGTGTGTGTAATACATTCTGATCACACCCGCCCTCCCCATGGTAGTTTTTCACAAAGCAACATTGATCACATGGAAGGATTGTCCTTCATTTTGGCCTTCTGTCTGTGAAGGGGCAGCAGCTGACGGTGATCGGAAAGAATGGACATAACTGGCCAATGAGTAGTTGGGATTCTTAGTTCCTGCAATGGAAGACTAGTTTACAAATGCCCAATTCTGGGAGTCACTGCATTGGAGATTAGCGTAGGTGCTGTTAGTTCTTCCATATGCATGGCTGTGTTTCCTCAAGGTGTACTGACCAAGGGAAGAATTACAGCCGCACATTCTAGAGCCAGATTCCACCATCGCCCTCAGCCTTGGTAACACACAAGGAATGAGCCAGATGTAGGCCTTCCTTACCTCTCTCTCTCCTCATTCACTGAGCGTCTGTGGTAGACTCCAGGACAGCAGATGAATAAGGCTTGGGCCTTACCCTGGAGGAGCCTATGGCCCAGCAGGGGAGGCAGCTACATCAACAGCCTCATGTAATGCAGTGTGATGAATTCCGTCATGACGAGATGGACAGAGAGGTGGGAGAGCACCAGGGAGCAAGTGAATGTAGCAGCCCTACAGTGTTTGACCGGCTTTACGGGAAGAAAACATCGCCTAAGACTCAAAGTTAGACCCTTAGGCTGACCCATGGGCCCATTTCCCTTCACGTTGACCCCAGTTATATAGTGGTGTTCCTGCCAGGATGTGGACCACCATGGCTGATGCATTCTGGGTTGAGATCTGTGCTAGAAGGCAGGTTGGTTTGTGGCATTTATCAAGGCTGCAGATTGCCAGAGGGAAGAGTCAGGAGCTGCTACAGTTTGATACGAAATGATTGCAAAGGCTCACGTGTTGAGACTGTGGTCCCTAGTGCAGTCATATTTGGAGAGGGACATCTGGAGCTCATTGGTTCATGACGGCTCCTCATCAGTGGGTTAATACACTATTGGATTTATAATTTGCTGGCAGGATTGGAAGGTACTCGAAACTTTAGAATGCTGGGTCTAGTTGGAGGAAGTAGGTGTCTATGAACATGTCCTGGGAGGGTAGATCTTGTCTCTGACTCTTTCTTGCTCTCTCTCTCTCTCTCTCTCTCTCTCTCTCTCTCTCTCTCTCTCTGCTTCCTGGCCACAAAGAGGTGAGTAGCAGCCGTGTTTCACACACATTTCCACTGTGATGTTCTTACTACACTTATAGAAATGATGCAGTCTGCAGACCCTGGACTAAAGCTTCTGAAATTGTGAGCTAAAATAAGTCTCTTTCCTATGTTAAGTTGACTTTCTCAGGTCCCTTGTCATCGTGATGGAAAACTGACTAACACAGGAGCTCATGAGTTGATGAACTGGGTGGATCAGACATAATCTAGGGTGGTTAGGACACCAGGGGACAGAGTGAGGCCACACTGATATATGCCATGGCCCTACAAAACCCCCAAGTTAGCTGGAGTTATAGCTCAATGGTATAGTGCTCCCCTCAACTGCCTAAGACCCTGGGTTCAATTCCAAGCAGCACAAACACAAAACAACAGAAGAGATGTGTGTGTGTGTGTGTGTGTGTGTGTGTGTGTGTGTGTGTGTGTGTAGGGGTGGGCAGTTGACAATGTTTCTTGAAGTCTTGGTGTATTCTAAGTCATGTTCTGGCATCCATCCTTTCAATCAGTTCTCACAGCAGTGCTGGGGGACTAGTGCTGTTGCTCCTGTCTGTAGATGAGATGCCTGAGGTACAGGGAGCTTATCCACTTGCCTCAAGTCAGTCACACAGTTGGATGTGCAAGAGGGGCATCCAGGGCCTAACCTTGGGACTGCAGGACCCCAAAACTTCATATTATCTGATCTGACATTTCATGCCAGATTTAACGTGTGAATGTAAAATTGATGTTTGCTCTGCTCACTCCAGTGTGTGTGTGTATGTGTGTGTGTATGTGTGTGTGTGCATGGTGTGTTATATGTATGTGCAGTTGTTTATATGGGTGCATCTAGAACTCAAAGATTGATTTCAACTGCTTTTCACCTTATTTTTTGAGACAGGGTCTCTCATTGAACCTGGTGCTTACCACTTGGTTAGGGTGCTTGCCAATGGGCTGTACCACCCCCCACCCCCACTCCCTGGTGCTTGGTCCCAGATGTCAGCTGCTGTGCTTGCCTTTGACACTGTAGGGATCTGAACTCAGGTGCTTGTGTGGAGGGCACTTGGCTGACTGAACCATCTCCCCAGCCCCGGCACTTCTCTTCACCCAGTCATAAGACCTCAACTTAACTATTTGCTCTCTTAATTCTTGCCTCATCCAGATGGTTCCTGGCTGGCTGGTGTCCGAATCAACATTCCCATTCCTATTGTCGGAGCCTCTATCAGCCACACTTCGCTTGTCCCTGCAGATTTATCTTATGGTCTCTAGCTCTACTGTCTCTGAAGGGAAGGAACTCTGCCAGACAAGGCCTTTGACAAATGAAGTCCTACTCTAGGACAAGGTCTCTTTTAGATCAAATCTTACTGTAAAATGAATGATAATAATGGATATCTCTCTGTAGCCTCAGAGGAATGTCCAGACCCTTCATTTGTCATTCAAGGTCACTTCCGAGTGTTAGGTTGTTCTGTTATTCCCGTGTCCTTTGTCCCCCTTGTATTGGTTCTAGGAAAATTGCTCCTGGGCACATTAGTGCTGGGCAGTTTTGTGGCAACTTGACACAAAGCATAGTCATCCCGAGAGGACTCAAGTGAGAAAGAGGGAGAGGAGGAGCCTCAGGTGAGGAAATACCTCCATTAGATGGGGCTGGACACAAGCCTGTAGGGCATTTGGTGATTGAAGAGGAAGGGTCCAGCCTGTTGTGGTTGGTGCCATCCCTGGGCTGGTGGGCCTGGCTTCTATAGGACAGTGGGATGAGCAAGCCATGGGAGCCAAGCCAGTAAGCAGCTCCTCTCCATGGCCTCTGCATCAGCTCCTGCCTTCAGGTTCCTGCCCTGCTTGAGGTCCTGCCCTCACTGCTTTTGATGATAAACTGCTATATGGAACTGTGAGCGAAATAAACCCGTTCCTCCCCAAGTTGCTTTTGGTCATGGCATTTCATCACAGCAATAGTGACCCTGACTAGGACAGTATTGGATACTTGTGGCTGTGACGAATGCCTGATGGAAGCTGTGTAAAAGAGAAAATATTTATTTCGGTTCATGGTTTTAAGGGATTCCAGTCTATCTTAGCTGGGCAAGCATAGCCATGGAAGGATCTAGCCTGTGTCTGTGGCAGTGGGAATGTTCCACAGAGTTCCTCACATCTTGAAAGATTAGGAAGCAGAGGTAGGCTGGAGGCAGATAAAATATTTAAAGGCAAAGGGGGCTGTTTTAGTCACAGTTCTTATTTCTGTGAAGAGACACCATGACTTTATAATTCTTATAAAGGAAAGCATTTAGATGGGGGCCTACAGTTTCAGAGGCTTAGTCCATTATCACCGTGGTGGGGAGCATGGTAGTAGGCAGGTGTGGTGCTGGAGAAGGAACTGAGAACTATAGCCTGACCCATAGGTGGGGTGGGGGAGGGAGGGAGGGAGAGAGAGAGAGAGAGAGAGAGAGAGAGAGAGAGAGAGAGAGAGAGAGAGATTGAGAGGAGAGAGACTCTGAACTTGGCATGGGCTTTTGACACCTCAAAGCCCACCCTCAGTGACATGCTTCCTCCAACAAGGCCACACCTCCTAATCCTTCTAATCCTTTCTAATAATGCTACTCCCTGGTGACTATGCATTCAAATATATGAGCTTCTGGGGACCATTCTTATTCAAACCACCACGGGGGGCCTGTGTCTACCAGCTAGGCTCCAGGTCCCAAAGGATCTATAACCTCCCAAAACAGTCCCATCAGCTACAAACCAAGCTTTCAAACACACAAGCCAGTGGGAGACACTTCCCATTCAAGCTAGACACGGGGCTTACCTTTGGCTACCATTGGGCCTCAGTGCTGTGATAAGTGGATTGAAAGGTAGTCTCCATCATTCCACCTCCTGCCATCCCAACTGCCGTTCAAGGTGAAATGCTGCTTCCTGGAAGACATCCCACCTCACCCTGGTGGAAGTGACCTCTTTCCTTAGGACACAGGAACTGTGTGCAGTGCACGGCAGAGGTCCTATGGGGCCTAGACTTTCACCCATGTGTACCTACACTGCCTCATAGACTCAGCCCTCCGCAGACTCTTGTCTGTTCATGTTCAGGTTCTTCTTAGGGCCTGGCTTGCAGGGCTCAACTCTTCATTGAAGACGTGAACTGGGGGCAAGTGACATATGGGAAGATGAGAGACCAGGAGGAAAGTCCCTTTATACTTGTTTCAGAGATTTCCCACGGCCTTCCTCAACATTTTGGAAGATTTGAATTCGTGACTTTCTGTTCCTCCACTTCCTTTCCAGTGAGGACAGGGATCCTGCACAACAGGGACACGGTTTGTGTTGTGACCTGGGCAGATGGTGCTCTCAGGAACTCAACAGTGTGGTGGTCCTGATTGTGGGACCATGAGAGTCACGCGCAGGCTTGGCTGCTTTCTTCCTTTGTTGGTCCTCATAGGCTCATCTGGACCCTGGGGGTCTCCACAGTGCCGCATTGAAGCAGAATGCAAGCTGGTTTCTTCAGCAGCTGCTAAAGTGTCAGGAAATCAAGGCAGGCTGCTATTTGGACACCCAGCTCTCATCTGGTCAGTCTCTTGACAGTCAGACACCCCAAATTGAGTCATGAGTGCTGTGAGCTTGAGGATCAAGGTGCAGGTGCGGCGTCTCACATTTGGGCGTTCAGACTGGCACTGAAAAACACTCAGAACCCAACAGCATTGCCAATTATGCGACATTAGTTGGGGCATTTTGTGTCAAAATTATGTAGCTTGTTTAAGCCCCAGGTACCACAGTGATTGGTCTTGGGTAAACAGAAAGACAAATAACGCTTTATATTCGTCTGCCACCTGGGCCTGCCGAGTTACCTAATCATCCCTTGGTGAGCCCACTTCTCATCGAATAAATGTACCAGGCAGCGTAATTAGATGTTTCCTCTGCAAGCCCTGGGACCACTTACCACCTTTTAGGATGCCCAGCCTTCCCACACCATGACAACCAGGGGTGGGGCCCTTTCCTGCGGTGGAGTCATGGTGTGCTGTTTTCTTGGATCTTGATGGAAGTTTGAAAGGAAAAATGACCTTGAGGAGGACAAGCAAGGAGAGACAGCCCATTAGCAGCCGGCCCCTGTGACAGAACAAAAAACAGCTTCAGAGCTGTAGGCACAGCAGCTGGGGGAAGGAGCGGAGGAGCCAGATGCTGCCTTGGAAAGACTGTTTTCCACAGTGTTCGGGCCTGTGATGCTCATCTGAGCCCCTTGTGTGGCCCTGGGTGCGGGGCTTTAGGGCTGGATAAAATAACAAAGGCAGGGAGAACGGGGAATTGTGTGCACTCCTGCGGGCTGACTTACAAAGTTAAAGCCGACAGTCAGAAGGTGAAATCCTGTTCCCTGAAACCAACGACATTATTAGGAATCGGAGCTCTGTCCACACCCACCCCATCAGGGATTTATCTGAATACCACCTCACGAGGGACATGTTTTAATTTGAAGCTAGACAGACGTTAGCTGGCCAGGTCCTACTGCTAGGTCACTCTGGAGACTGTCTAGCTTCTTCTAGCCGCCCTGGGGATGTATAGTCATGTGAAGTCTTCTTTGTGTTGATCTTCCTCCCAGGTAAATGGACTGTACCCTCGCTTTCCAGAGGCGTGTTACTGACTTGAAGGAATGCTAAGTGGGTTGGCTCAAGGTTACTCCACCTGAGGTGTGTAGGAAGAAGCCTGTCTCTCAGCACTTCCCACTCAACCCATGCCTCCTGCTGCTCTGTCCCTGTCTGCCTTGACCCTCAGCTCACCGGTCCCTCACTGCTGTCTCCCACTGTGCCTCATCCTGGAACCCTGAGGCAGGATGCTAATGTAAATTCCTCCACGACCAAATACTACTGCAAGGGATCATTTCTTGGCCTTGATGAGAGAAATCGTTTTCTTTCTATTTTTTCTTATTTATTTTTTTGTGAATGTGTGTGTGTGTGTGTGTGTGTGTGTGTGTGTGTGTGTGTGTGATAGACGTGTGTGCGGAGGCCTGGCGACAGTTCTTGGGCATCTACATTATCGATTTATTGATTGGTTTGTTGATTGATTAGTTGATTGGTTGGTTTTAATACAGTGCCTAGATCCTGCCTTGGAGGCCAGTGAGCCCCTGGAATCCACTTAAATTCACCTCTGCTACCTGTACCTATGAGTCCTGCCTTTTTTAGAAAATGAAGTTCTGGCAACTAAACTCGGCTCTTCCCGACATGCATAGCCTGTCTCCCCTTCCTCTTTGTTTTAAAGATATTTGTTGTGTGGTGGCGCTTGGCCTCAGGTCACAGAGGCAGGCGGATCTCTGTGAGTCAGAGGCCAGCCTGGTCTACAGAGCGAGATCCAGGACAGGCTCCAAAGCTACACAGAGAAACCCTGTCTCAAAAAACCGAAACCAAAACCAAAACCAAACCAAACCAAACCAAAACCCCATGTGTCCTATGGAGGATTTCCAGAAGCATGCCAAAGAGATATCTTTTATAATCCTGAGGTGTGAGGAAGTGTTTAGGGCAGTGAGCACAATAGTCAGCAGATAAATGACAGAAAGCAAATCTTGAGTTTGAAGACATCAGTGGGTGAGAAGTCCTTGTTGGGAAGCTCCCAGAGCGGGCTTAAATGATTGCTGTCAAAGCCTCCCCTCCCCTGCCCCCGGCTTTGCTCTCCCATCTGAAGGAATACAGGCATGATGTACTGGGTCTTAGAAAATTCAAAATGGCTAACGCAAGTATGGATCTGCCTCAGTGGCCCACCGGGAGGGCGTGCCCAACAAAGGCGTGGGTATTGCTGAGGGACATCAACAGGAGTGCCTTTCACCTGCAGGAGCAAGGGGAGGGGGCAGTGGCTGAACTCTGAGAGGGTACGGGGCGGGAGCTGAGGCCTTCAGAAAGACATTTCCATCCACGCAGTGCCGGCAGGAAAGAGCTGGAAGAACAGACTCTCTAACCCACTTCTGTCGCACTCTGGGGCCACCTGCCTTCGGCTAAACTCCAGTCTGTGCAAGATTGTAGGCAAGGGTGGAGGAGGATGGGGGTTTCCAGGAAGAACCTATGAGGGTTTGGGCACAAGCAATGCAGGCTGGCTGTGCTCAGTCCTCTCATGTTGAGTGTCTGGGCGATATTTACACTTACTCGGACATGGCTTACTTTTACATAAATATAGAATCTTGAGGCTTAAAATCCAACTGGCTTAGTGTAGATTGAACTGAGGGCCTCCAGCTCAGAATGAGGCTAGCTGGATCACTGGGGATTTTAATGGACTCAGGGTTACTAGGAAAGTATTTGTTAACAAGATGAGAGAGATATTTATTGTGGAAAATCACATTGGCCCATGAATAAGAACTCAAAGCGGGAGAAAGAGATAGAAAGCAAGTTCAGTTTGTGGTGGGAGCAGGGACCTTTTCTCTTTTAATATCCTTTGTTGCTCCTTTAATGTGTTTTCTGCAGTTAAACATAAAGAGAAGCAGCCGGGAGCTTGGACTGTGGATGGGCATGCTGCTCCACCGAGCATCTTGGAGGAAGGAAGCCATTGACATGACTAGTTCTTCCCTGAGTCTTGGAAACTTAAACTAGCACCCATGTGAGGCTCATTTTAACACAGCCCTCTAGGTTCTCAAGCATTTTCCCCATAATCACGTCTCTTTGCTTCACAAGCAGTTTAATGGGGAGAAGGGAGGTATTTCCCTTCACCCATTCTTGTGGCTTCATGCCCAGTTCTCAGGTCGCTGTGGGTACACAGAACACGGCTGAGGCACCTACATAGTGTAGTCGAGACGGGACATTCTCTGCTCTGAGGCCTGTCCTTTGGGGAGACACAGAGAGGAGTGATGTGATTCCTGGGGGTGGGAGGGAGCCAACATCCCATCAGAGCATTAAGACTGGGTCCACCCTCACTTTTTCCCTGGTAAAAAGGTTGCTGGGTGTCACCAATTTTTATTGGTGGCACAGTCCAAATGCCAGACCCCGTTTCTAGTGCAGAACTGTAGGCAGTAGGGATGGGTGACTGGTCTACTCTTATGCCAGAAACACAATTAGGAACCTGACTTGAATGCCTGTGCACTCTCAGGAGGGTTGGCAGGTGTGGATTCTAATCTCACAGGCTGTGATGCATTGACATTATCCGAGCTTTGCCGGCACACAGGCCTGGTTTCCAACTGTTAACTAGGAGTTTGGTTTTCTCATCTTCTGCTACCCCAGTCTGACCACCAAAGAGCAAAGGACAAGGAGGGGGAGGGGACCCCTGATATCGTTAGAGTGTACCTAAAGAGAATTCTAAAAAAGATGGATTTGCATAAGGGTGTAGTGTGTACGCCTGCAATCGTGTTGATGCCCACAGAGGCCAGGGGAGGGCACTGGATCCCCTGGAACTGGAGTTACAGGCAGTTGCAGGCCATCTGATGTGGGTGCTGAAAACTGAACCAGTGTCTTCTGCAAGAGCAGCAAGTGCTCTTACCGTCTGAGCCCTCTCTCCACCGCCCCCTGAAAGAGACCTTTTGTTTCTAAGAATGAAAAGGTACAAAGTGTTTTTGTTTTCCTCAGCTCACTGTAAGGACTCTGTCCTGGGGTCTGGCAGAACTCAGCAGTAGCTGATGGCTGGCTGCTGGATTTGCACCGAAAACCAGATTAGTACATATAGTTTCCTTGCCTGACATAGTTGCTTGGTGTTTTCAGCCTTGGTGAGACTCGTAGAGTGGATGGAAAGGTCCTGACCATCACGTGTACAGATAGGGTGGTGTCTGATGGGACAAAGGACAGGCCTAAAGCCCATTGGAGGTGTGTGGGATGTGGAACTGAGGAGCCAGTGTTGGACTCAGAGCTTCTCACGTGTGGTGAAAGTAAGTGAGCAGCTCACACATAGACTAGGTTTCATATGCTCTGTGGGAAACAGACTCCTCTGTGTGTATATTCACACCCTGGGTCACAGGTAACTGTGGAGCTCTCTAGATTTGGAGTTGGATATTAGCTTTCCAGATTACCTTGAAATAGTCCTGTTAACTAAAAGCAACTGATTGCTTGCCCCGTGACTTAAAAGCCTGTGAGTCTCAAAAGCTCTCTCTACATGCAGTGGTGGCACATGCCTTTAATCCCAGCACTCAGGAGGCAGAGGCAGGCGGATCTCTGTGAGTTCAGGGCCAGCCTGGTCTACAGAGCGAGTTCTAGGACAGTCAAGGCTACACAGAGAAACCCTGTCTTGAAAAACAAAACCCAACAACAAAAAAGCTCCCTATCCAAAGGAGGTTTATTTAGTTTTTTCTTTCTCCTTTTGAGGAAAGGTCTCATCCTATAGCCCAGGCTAGCCTCCAAGTTGCCGTAATCCTTCCGTCTCAGTCTGAGATGGTAGGATTACAGGTGCGACCTGTAACTCTAAGTGGTCATTTTAGCTTTTTTCACATCCCTTTATCTCACTTTCTGAGCCTTCAAACAGAAAAAGTGAACCACAGCAGAGAAGGAGCTCAGTGCCAAAGAGTGGGTGTTATTGTCCTTGCTTGGCTGGGTGGAGTTGATAATAGAAAGGCTTTGAGTATCATCTGTGCAGACAGGGTGGTGTCTGGTGGGACAGAGGTCAGGCCTACACCCTGCAGGAGGAGTCTCTTCTGTTAGCTCAGTGCAAGGAATTGGCACAGCCTTTGGCAGAATTTGCCAGTCAAGGAGGGTGGACACCTCGGCTTCCCTAAGTCACATGATGCACAGTGTTAGCCATGCCTGCAGGGATATCCATTGCCCAAGCACACAGCTCCAGGTTACAGAACCCTAAGGCCCAAACTGCACAGGTGCAAGTGTCCAGGCCAGAGTCATCGGACAAGCCATTTTCAAACAGAACTTCTCTCCAGCCCCATCTAAAATAAATCTTTAAGAGAAAATTCAAGAACGGTAAGGGGAAAAAAAATGTCTTTAGTGTTTTAGCAGTTTCTCTATGAGATACGTATTTTGCTGCCAAATTCACTTCATGTTGATGAAGAATCTCCAAAGTTCCCGGAGAAAGCTAGTATAGTCTGTGTTGGTTTTGAAGCTTGCAGCCCTGGAGGAAGAGGGAGCTGTTGTGTGTGTGAGAGCAGTTTGGTCTGGAGGCCTGGATGTGGAACAGTGACAAACGGGGACCCAGAGAGGAGCTTTAAGACAGCATTGATGCGCGGGCATGCACGCAGAAGAGCCTTCGAGGGCTGCAGGAAAATGTTGCCAAGCATGGCTGGGCCTTGAGGGAAGTCAGGAGTGGAGTTAGAGAGGCCTGAGAGACTTTCAACCTGTTGAGAGAGGGAGGGATGAGCCGAACACCTGGGCTCACTGTTAAGTACGGCACACATAGAGGACAAAGACAGAAGTATATGGCAGCCTATGCCACATTCCCTTTCTCCTTTCAGTGGGGAAAATGGAAGGACATTCTTGTTTTGGCTCCAGGACACACTAACTAGCTGATTTTAGTGCCCACATGGTCAAACTACTATAAACAGTGACCAGACCTCAGGCGACCCAGCATTAGCCATGCTAGGAGCTGGTAGCTCTGGATGCAGCAAGGTCATACTTTGGGGTGGGGTTCTTGCTCGTGGCTCTTTGAATATTCCTTTTAATGCTATGTTTTACATTTGAGGTCCCTCAGTCCTGCTTACCTTTCTATTTAAAATGTCAGTGCTAAGAGAGGTCTGGACTGCCCTGCCTTACGTGGCTATGACCTGCACAGTTTTCCACATAGCATCCTGTCGATCTCTCTGTAGTGTTGTTCATAGACTTGCTGTTTTGTCTATGGTTTTAGTGAAGAGAGCGATTATTCAGAGTAAGACAGCCTTGCATGTTAGTCATGGCAAAGAAAGACAACATGGCTTCGCAACAGGTTTTCAGCTCTTTTTGAACCATCTTCTGGAAGTGTACTTCGGCCCCCCTGCAGAGATCACCTCCTTTCTACCCTGACCCCAAGGCCTTCTTCTGAAAGGTGCTTA
>CABHPP010138212.1:36883-47629 GCA_902168425.1 Peromyscus attwateri | reverse complement strand
TTCCCACTGTTTACTCTGTATGTAAAAAAAAAAAAAAAGCTTAAATACTTGAGTGCATTGTAACTGCATCCGAGGTTTACAGTTTGCAATGAAGCTACAAAGCATTATGTAAACGCTGGGGAAAGAAGTTAGTCGTAATTCAAGGCTTAAAACGCCTATCCAGCCAATTACAAATTCAGGAGGATTCTAAAAGATTTAATAGACTTGGATCTTTAATCTGTCACAAAGGCAATGCCAACTTTAGGCAAAATGGTAAATCCTGAGATGGGCAAAAATAAGACTTGCCTGGAGGAGCTTTGTTGTAGGTCTTCCATGAATTGACTAAAGCATGCTGAGGATTTTCTCAGCTGCTCTTGGCTCAGCACGATGGAGACAAAAAAAAAAAAAAAACATAAACCAGCATGGGGAACAGCAGAAGGTGGGTAGATAGCTTCAGAGAGGAGGTAGAGTAGCAGAAGCTATTGCAAACAAGGAAATATTGGGCTTATTGGGTCAGAGACAGACGTGGAAGCCAGGCCCTCAGAACTCGCAGCTACGTTAGTGTTAGTATACGTACAGATGCACGCTGCGCCCTCCCGCGCATGCCAATGCTCGCAGCCATCACACTTCCTTCCTGTGGCTCCAGGGCGGCACGTGCAGAGTCCTGTGACTGCGTCACAAGGAACAGGCAGGGAGCCATAAGGATCACACTCACATTCTTGGCAGGAACCTCCAGGGCTGCTTGGACTGCCAGTGTAGCCTGGGGCACACCTAGATTGGAATGGGACAAAACAAGGGAGATTAATTTTTTTTTTTTTTTTTTTGGTTTTTCGAGACAGGGTTTCTCTGTGTAGCTTTGCGCCTCTCCTGGAACTCACTTGGTAGACCAGGCTGGCAAGTGAGCAAAGAAGCCTTAATGACTTGAGACAGTACAAAAATCTAAATATAAAAATTGTGAATGGATTGTAAAATAATTTTGCCGGGCGGTGGTGGCGCACGCCTTTAATCCCAGCACTCGGGAGGCAGAGGCAGGGGGAGATTAATTTAAGTCACATTCCTAAATCTGCTAGTGTGTGTGTGTGTGTGTGTGTGTGTGTGTGTGTGTGTGTTGCTAGGGATTGAGGCTCAGGTCTTGCACATGAAAACTATATACTTTGAATCTCTTTTCAATTTTTGTTTTCAGAAAAGCTATCACTAAGTTGCCCAGGCTGGTCTTAAACTCAGTTTGTAGCCCATACAGGCTTTGAACATGCCATCCCCCTGCCTGAGCCTTCTGAGTAGCTCTGATGATGGGTCTGTGTTCACAGGCCTGGCTTGGTCATTACCATTCTAATATAAGATAACAAGTGTTCAATGAATATATTATTTATATAAAACCCCTGAAGTTATTTCTTAACATCTACACATGAAATGACTGCATTCTAAGCAGGTTCAGATTGATTAAATCTTCCAAGGGTTCATTGCAAGACTAACCAAGGTGAAGCATGGGAGGGACTCTCTATTATAAGGACAATCAAGAAGCTTAAGCATTTTTAGACCCTGACTGCACTGGGCAGGTCAAAGGTGATTTAAATGATCTAAGAAGCTCTCATAAGTGGAACAAATTTATCTGGAAGGTTACAATGAAAACTTAACCAAGACCTTTGGTTTAATTTAGCAGAATGGAAGCAATTTTTAGGGAAATATAACCTAATCGCTTCTATGCTAGAGATGATAAACTCAAAGCTATAACAACATCTGAGAATTGCAAAAACAATTCAGACCATTCACGTTTGATAGTATATGACCCTGCTCGACCATAAACTGCATGAACTACCAGCTCTTACTGATTCTGCATTAATGCATATTAAAATGATGGATTTCTGTGAGCACTCTGCTTTCAGACAGCAATTGTGACCTTACTATACATTTTTTTTAGTCTTTTCTACACACCTGCTTTGGCAGATAGTGAGTGATAATTTCAATTTATAAAGTTAGCTGCAACATAAAATATTTATATAATAAATTGCTAAAGATGATCGCATTGGTTCCCAGGGTTGTTTTTTGTCATGATCCTACTGGTGTCTACAAAACCATTAAATGAATACTCACATAAACATAATCCCAAAGGACAGAGCAGACATACAGGAGATATAGCCTTATCATCTATAATCGATGTCCAAATGATGTATACATCTTCCAAATAACTGAAAATGTTTTTGGATGTTTGTAGTTTAATCTCTGCTAATTCCCAGTGATATGGATGGTGTGAGTGCACGGTTCTTTACATTTATGAAAGTGTTGGGTATTATGTGTCATTATCATACCCAGATCTTTGAAAATGTATCTTACAAACATATAAATTCTATTGGAATTTACAAACTTGTATCTAGCTACTCTATTCATTTTTATTGCCATTATCCATACAACCATTACTGGTTGCATAAAAGAATCTTAATAGTTGATAGGAAATAACAACAAATGGTTATTTAGTTTTCAAAAATGATTAATGGTTTCAGGATCTCCTAGGAGAGTCTTGTTAAGTGGGCAAACAGGCTTTGGAAAAGAAAACTGTAAGTGTGATTTCAGATGAGTTTTCAATCTTAGCTTTATTATATAGAAAATCCTAGAATTTAAAGAGAGTCAAAATTTATTCTGTCTCAAGACAAAGGATATAGAGTTTGAAATCCATCCTTTCTTGTTAATCATTGGCTATGAGCCACTAAGAGAAAGATGAGGGTAAATTTTCAGGCTAATTACACCTCTTTCTGTGAAACAGGCTAGGCAGGACAAGAATAGGGTCCCTTATACATCTGATTATCAGGAAGGCAGTGTTAAGTAGGTGGGAAAAAGAGGCCCAGATAGGTTGCTGGAACTAAGATAAATCCACTAATTGTTATGAGACTATTAAATTGCTACCAATTATACTAAGATCACAGATTTTATATATATATGTATAAAATGCTTAGAATTAGTACCCCTGCAGTGTCTGAAATACTAGAAGTGGTAGTAACCATCTGAACACCCAGCTTCCTGATCTCATGCAAGTATATTTGTGGAAGATGTGAACTTACTGCCTTAGAGACAGTCAATCTGGGACCGTGTTCCTTAGCTTAGCATTTGCATGATACCTAAATTCAGTTTAACGGTGCTTTATCAGATTTTGTATTTACTGACTATAAGAAGCCTTTGAAGAACACTGATAGCCTACTAAAAATGGGGCTCAAAAACTAACACTTTATTTTCTGGGTAGGACTGATTAACTACCCTCATTACCACCTAATTCTAGACTACACAAAGACCCACTGGTACAAGGCCAAAGTGCTATATGAACCTTGGCACATGTGAAGTTATTGTTAGATACTTTGGCCAGTGAACTAATTGAGAACAATGTGATCAGCTTCTTAATTTACTAAAAACCTTTGAAAAAACCTCTAAGTTTGTTCTTTTAAAGTCACATCTGACTCTGTTTATACTAAAACATGAATTAAATAATCATGAAATTATTTGGGATCACTAGGTCTCAATATGAAGTTAAAGCAAACGACTTTTTCAAGAAACAATTCTAAAGCTATGAAAATAGTTTTGAAGCATTAATTACTCGCACAGAATTGAGGAAATTACAGAAACGATTAATAGAATCGTGACCCTTTATAATCTCCATGTGTGACTCTCAGTACCTTTCACAGTACTGTCCTTCATACCCCCGTGGGCAGGCTGTGCAACGGTAATCATCCAGACCTTCCAGCACACAAGAGGGACTGAAACTGAATAAGAAAAAAACACATGAAAGGTTAATCATTTACTTAATAAAATTAAGTATTTCTACCCATTACCATGGTCACTGGGACATTTTGAGGGGTGGGGTAATAAATATATTTATAAATATTGACATAGGTCTTACTTACGGCAAAGAAAATTAAGTACTACTAATGATAGATAACAAAATTGGTTCATTTTTGGTGAATTAATAAGGTACCACATTAAAATACCAGCATTTTGAAATTTTTAATAATTCTGTGAAACCTATGTAAATGTTAAATTTTCAGCAAAGTTATCATAAAGACAATTTTGATGGGAATTTATGTGTATGTGTCTTATAGTAGACCACGTATTACTCCATGCCTTTCAAGTTGAAAACAAACAAAAAAAAGAGGAGACAAAGAACCTGTATAATTTTTTTTTAATGAAATCTCAGTCCCATTTGCCACTGGCAGTTCAACATGTGGAGTGTGAATAGATGTTTCATCCAGAATACAACAGCACCTTTCCCAACATATCTAGATTTCAGCATTCTAACAAATTACACAAAGTAATTTGATTTAGTGTGTGGCAAGAAGACAAAGATTTCTATATGAAAATGAATGAAATTTGTTCACTGCTTTATGGACTATGAAATAACTTCCATGTAACTAACTTCCTATCACATGCACATACCCCAGCCAGACCACAGTTCAAGGATCCTCTGATCCCTGGCTGTGATGGGCGGTGGGGGCTTGATGAGACTTGAAAACTAAACTAAATTATCATACAGTTTGGGATTGCAGCAAACTTTTCTCAAACCAGTACTTCATTCCTACTGGATAAGACTTCATGGAGCATTAGAAACTTAGGGAGAGAAAACTTCCTGGCTGTCAAGAGGGGATGCTTCAGATATTCCATGTCATTATTTGGGGTCTTCCAAATCTGTCCATGCCAAGAAGCAATAGAAAGTACAGGCTAAGATCCAGATGGTAGCACATACTACTACCATATTCTTTGGCATGGGCACCATTAGTATGGTAACTAAATATAGCTATACATGCACCAAATCTATATAAATCCATGGTTTATGAATGGCTGCTACATTTTAACTTGAAATGTACCAACAAATGAATCTACTACTCACAACAGCCTTGTTATTCAACCAATTGATTTTTTTTTTCCTGGAATACAACTCCAACTTGGAGCCCCTAAACTCATAACTGGCACATCTGTCAAGTGTTCAGTTCTTTAACTTAAAACTTGATGGTGAAAACATGGTGTGTGGGTGCATGCACACGTAACCTCACATAGGCCTAGGAGACAGATTCCAGACATCATTTTAAATACAATTCTAGACTGCCAATACAATGAAATTACAGTCTATTTCCGTAAAATAATAAAGTCCTCAATAAAAAAAATGTATTAAAATTCTGTATGGGAATGTAGCAGTCCTGGATGAGCTGACACAAAGGGTTGAATGGTCGTTTTTGTATGGGCTTTTGAGTTTTTCTTCAAGCATATCGAAGGGCTTTGGAAGGAGCAGGTAGGAATCACATCTCCCTAAAGTTAGTGTTCAGTCTTTCTCCTCGCAGTTCCCACGCCCATCTCTCCAGCCCTGACTCTCATCTTGTCTTCAGGATCACTTGGACACCGTTGTGTGTGTCTCTTCATAAACATCTTTTTTTTTTTTTCCTATTCCCCTAGTCTCAAACACGCCACCGCACAGCTTGTGAAATTTACAGGGTTCATTCTGTGGGAGACCCTCTGTGGACTACAGTGCTGACTGGCCTCCTGGGAACCACTTCCTTCTGGTTTTGGTCCCTGATCACAGGCTGCTTCTTTACCGCACCTATGTTGTGTTCCTCGCCTGGTAATGGGATTTCCAGTTCGGATTCAGATTTCTCCTCTAAGCCACTTCCCTCCTCCCGAGGGCTTTACATACGGCGTCGACTCTTAACATCTAACGCTGATTTTCGCCTCCTCTGAAAAATGCCCTTGGTTTTCCTCAGTTTGGTCAATGGCTATGCTTCCATCTCCTCTGCTGAATGCACTCCATCAAACTGTTGTTTGATGTATAAATGTCACCGGAGCTGCTCTCGGTGGCTTCATCACTTTGTCCTATACCGCGCTACCCCTGACCTTCATGAAATTGTGAACATTTGCCTCTCCACCTTCTTCTGCATTCACTCCGTTCCAGCCACATTAACCCAGCCTCAGCTGGTTAGGGGACAGGCAGAGGCCTGTTGAAGAGTCAGTACACGGTGTCCCCTCAGCTGGACTAATCTTGCAGCTGTTCCAAAGGTTCATCCTGCCACTTCATTCACGTCACTGCACCAGCAGCCACATCTGTCGTCTGTGGCGGTCATTGACCCTTGCTGAAAATGGTGCAAATCCATCCTTGGTGGCTACTTGCTTTTTCCTGGAAGCACTGTCTCAATCTATATATCTCATCATATGTCTCTTTGTTCACTGTCTTACGAAAAATACAAGCTCTGAGAGAGCAAGAAATGGGATTATTCTTGTTGCTTGTATGTTCCTAGCATGAGAAGGTATCCTCAAATGGAACTGAATTGGGCCCTTGCTAAATATTTGTTGGCCAAATGAATAGATAAAATACCTTTATCTTCATGGAATGCACAGTTATCTGTGGTCCATACACAAATGTAGGACAGGACACATGTTTTCTCTTTTATTCTGGATATTAGAATGGACTACTTACTATTTGGTAAAATTTCAATATCTGGAAGAGCATCTGGTTGAAGTCAAGACACGATGTAAAATGCATTAGTGGCATGAAAAAGTACTAAGGCATGCTGTGTTAGAAAAATGACTGTGACAGAACTGGATTCTTAGAACTGGACTGGATTGTGTATGGATGACCTCAGGTCTCAGTGAGAACAAAGATTTCTAAGCATGTTTGGAAATGAGCACGCCGCTGCAAGATGAGCATCACTTGGAAAAAGTGCTGTGGGCCACAGCTTGCAAAGACAGGCTGACGTAGGTTTCTGATGCTACCTTCAAAATCTGCCCTTCCCTTGGATGTGCACAGTAGAACACCCAACGGTGAGTAAGCGGGGCTGCTGAGTCACACTGGTGAAGGTTTGTGGTATTTGATTTGATATGAGGGAAAGAAGCTAATAGTGTGGCAGTGAGTTGGTAATCACTGAGTCTTCCTTACCTTCTCTTTCTCATGGAATACACAAACTACAGTCACTAAAATAAAACATTTCACCTCTCCCATCTGTAGCTCAGAATCTATTTTCACACACTGCGGAAAAAAAGTGCCTCTCTTTGCCCTGACTAGTTTTTCTACTTTGCCTCTTAACCCTTCTTACTGTCCATAGATCTCTTTGTTAATTAGGGTAATACATTCCAAGCTACAGCTGGTGAGATTAGTGGGTCATGAAATCAGCTCAGCCTTTTTGACTAAGAGTTCTCTAAAAATGTACGATAAGAAAATTGAATAAGTGGTGGGATACATAAATATATATTTGAGTGTCTGCATATAGGGTCTTGAACACTGGTTATAATATTTCAAAAGGACTACTTATAGTTGTGGTTGATAACGTCCGAATGCCTTTGAGGCTGCAACTATGATGTTTTGAGTCTTTAAGGTTCCTTGGCATAAAATTTATACTGGAATAACACAAATAAAATCATGCATTAAAATACGAATAAGATGTTTTATTGATTCTGCTAACCAACCAAGCTGGTATTGTATCTGTGCAATTTCCTAAAACTCCTTCTATTTAAAGTCTACTTCCGCTATTGTCAGCTTTCAGCAGTGACCCTCCCAGTTAAAAGCCGCTATATTTGCTCAGTGTCCTTTGAGAGAACAATGCTGGATGCCTGCTACCTATTGCCCATCTTTCCCTTGGTGTAAGTGACAATGCTTCCTGAGGTTCTGGTCTGTCGGGCTTCTCCTGCATTTGTTTTCCATTTTCTAGTGATAGAGACTTCTATCCCTTAAAAAAGTCCCACTTTGTCTTCTTCCCATGTGCTTCCCTTAAGGACCATCCACCTGGGAAATCCAATCTGACTTTAATTCATGTATTAACATATTCCTTCCTTCATCTGCTCCTGCAATTTTCAGATTTCCATTCCGTGAGGCTATTTGCATATTTCTATTCAGACAGACAGTTCACATCAATTGAACCCATTTAAACCATAAATTACCTGTCTTCAGCAGCAGTTCTCTCCTGATTTCCCTGTGTGAGTTCATGGCTCCACCATTTTGGGGGGCAAGCTGGCTAAAAGCGTCAGCCCTCAACTCCTGCCTGGACTCTCCCCGCTCACACCTAATTAGTCACCAGTTGTGGAGCGCTGTGTGTAACAAGTTCCTCACACTCATCCCTGTGTTGATCTCTGGTGATTGTTACCTGGCTTCCAGCTCTCATTATCTCTTGCCTGGGTTAGTGCAACAGCCTTTTAATTGGCCTCTTCGCTTTTCCTTTTCACCAGCTTCCTTTCATTGCATTTGGTTCTAGCATAACAGGCTTCCAAAAATGTAGCTCTGCTCATATTAATTTTTTTAAAAAGAAAGCAAGCTTGTGTGCTTTAAATTAACGAAGTTAAATAGTAATTTCATGGATTGGCACTCAAAGGTTCCTCCAATATGGTCTCCATTCTCCTGGTCATCTTTGTCAGCCACTGCAGAGTCCTTTGTATACCCAATACTCCAAACTCTGTTGCCTACCAGCTCTTAAGCATGCCTTCCATTTTGTTTTCTAAGCATTTGTGCCTATAGTTTCTTACTGCCCAAACCTATAAAAAGCCTTAATCTACTCTTCTTTTGACATATTCTTGACTCTTTCACAGTTAAGAATGGTATTTGTGGCTTTGAATTCTTTGACCACTGCTTTAAATGCAAATATTTTAGAAAAAAAAAACTTCTCCAAGAAATGACAAGGTTCTATTTTACACTCTCTGTGGCTGCTGCTATTATAGTATAACCAACAGGGAATTACTATTGATTTTTTTAATCCAAAGGGTTCACATTTAATAAACAATGAAATAAATGGCATTCTTTTCTTTAAGCATGGGCACCAGAGGGAGAGCTGGGAAAGGGAAATGAAAAATAATATTCCATTTCATACACCTATCATTTTCTACTTGAACAATGAGATCATATATTTTATCTTCATCAATATCCACCATACCTAACAATTTATGTTTGACACCCTGGAAAGAATTATACTCTTGCAGAGGAGAGGGGGGTAATTTGTACGTAGCTGTTTTCAGAACGCATACAGAGCAAAAGATGAAGAAACAGGAGAAGTGAGTACCAGTGGAAGTTCATTGTGTCTGCATGGCTTCATGGTTCTTTTATACTCAAGGTATCCAGAGTTCCAGGGCTAGGCAAACTGTCAAACCTTCTTTTAAAAAACAAATTCTTAGAGGAAAATGATTTCCTCATGTAGAGATTGAAGTATACAAATCACCTAACAGAAAGTAAGATCGTCTTAGCAAGAAGGTAAATAAAAACACCAAGGGGTTCGCAACAATAGATATAAACCAAGGCAGAAGGATCAGACAGCATGAAAATAAGATACTTCACCACCACTTTCCCCTTGTGGTGGTGTTTCCATGGTACCCAGCTCAAACCATCTGGACAGAAAGGGGTCTGTGCTCCTAGCTGATATTGACTTTTTAAAAAGAGCTTAATAGTAAGTTACCCAGATTTCATTGTGCTATGTTTCAATTGCTTCATTGGTAATTATTTCCCAATATTGAATCTAACATATAAAATGAAAGGAAACAACCACAAATGTGATTTGGTATGCACTCAGACAATCCCTCAGAGCTGAATCACAGCCGAAGTGTAAGCTCACACTAGACCTGTGCATTCATGAAACCATGTGTCTGTATATACATCACTTGTCTTAGATACAAATGCAATGTCAATATTGATACTTACATTTTTATTAATAAGCATTATTTACTTAAAGAGGGTTTTAAAAGAAAAATGAGTCATAGAATATACACATACTGAATTTGGTTTTTATCTTGTTTTAAAAAATCCATGGCTTGAGATTTTTTTTGTCTACTTGGAAAAATTGGCAGATCATAAACAGTCTCTGCGCCAGGCAGATGGGATTGCTAATGGGAAAATATGGTTATATGTATCAATCTTACTTGTTGCTGGGAGAAATCAGAGGACAAGCACATGGTTGACAGTCATTTGGCAATCCCCTGACAATTCCATAGTAGCCAAGGGCACATCGCTCACAGAAATCACCAGCAGTGTGATGCTGACAGTTCTGCAAAAGAAAATGGAGGAAGAGTTGCTTTTAATGTACAAGGAGTTACAATGTGCTATATCATGCAGTTCCCCAGCAATGTGTACACATGGGGCAGGGTGGGGAGAACGTTTACAGTTATCAGTTCTCGATTCAAGTATTTTTAAAGATATGTTTCATTTAAGAAGCTGATGCCATGTGTGGTAGCTAGATTATTAGTAAGAGTTTCTGTTCTACCTAAATCGATTTCTGTGTACATTTTTACTTTACTCAAAATTAGCAAATAGCAAGAATCTCTCAAATTTTAGCTCTAGGAGGAGCTGGGGAAAGTGCTCTTTAAAAGACCAAGGCCCTGGTGCATGTCTGTTGTGGGGGATCCATAGTCAAACCAAGGTGGAAAGCATAGATATATTAAGAGAGGATGCACACAAAAATGGTCAGCCTTGTTACTAGATCATGAATGTCATTAATTTATTTCCTGCAAAATGTTGGTGGTTCTTTATCCCTATAGAAGATTCAATTCAACACTGCAATCATTGGTCAATAGTTCCTTTTCATGCTTGAATAATGAAAGGTATTCCACTGATATGTTTGAAGGCATTTTCATAAAGAAACGAGAAGAGTTATAGAGTAAGATACAGTTTTGGGATTAAAAATTATCATGAAGTAGAATCATTTCATTTCACAAAGAGCAATCAGTATGGATATAGGAGGAGGCATCCATAAGACACTCAAATGAGGAAAGAAAAGTATCAAATAGTGCTGTGGGCTGTTCTGTATGGCAAATGTGTTGCTAATAAAGCAC
>CABHPP010138212.1:2005-36873 GCA_902168425.1 Peromyscus attwateri | reverse complement strand
GTTTATAAGCAATAGAAGTCTCTGTGTTTCCTTGGTTGGGTCTGAGCGACTGTGGGACTGGCAGGTAAAAGAGATTTATCCTGACTGTGGGCCAGGCAGGAAAACTTAAGCTACAAAATAATATCCTACCTTGATGGATACATATCCACTTTAGGGATTAAAGAAAAAGGCTGACAATTAGAAAACATAGCAACAAAAATGCAACCATGAGTATTGTTTAGTTAAAAGATATGGCATTGGGTCTTGAGAGTTGAGAGGGGAAAATTTTAGAGCTGGATTTCTAAGAGCTTAGTTTTGTAAGACAGGATTTGGAATAATCAGAGCAATGGCTTATTCCTTAGTATGCTAACAAGTAATGCTGAGAAGCATAATTCAGTAGTAAGGTATATGAAGATACACACTTCCCTCTCCAGCCTCACCTCCAGCACATGCTGCCTATGTACACTGAGCTAGCCACGGGAGAGCACCTGGAAGCCCCTATTTATGGCTCCTTTCCCTGACCTCCAGGACTTTCATTTGTAAATCCTTTGTTCAGTTAATATCATTTCATCTTCTTATCTGGATAGATCATGTCAGCTCTTATGTCAAATGTCTTTTTCTCTCCTCAGCATTCCTTGGTGTCCTAAATATGGCTTAATAGCTTCTTCTAGCTTAACATAGCAAATGAAACATCACCAGCATGCAACAACTATTCTAAATGACTGAATGAAAGAGCTCATGCTCAAGGTAATGTGGATAAGATGGGTCAAGATTGTTAATATGAAGGACAGGTACCACATCTAATAAATACAGAAAAAAATGGTCAGCAGGACAAAATGATTTGCTGCATTATGATGCTGATTCAGGTGCCATAATTCTCCTTTACTTGACCATCTAGAATAATCTACATATTTTAGCAGGCAAAGCCTTTTTGTACTTCATGGCAACACTCTGAGAGAGAATGATTCCAAAATAAAATTATTACATGTGTATTTTGGTCTCAAATCATCTAACAAGCCATTGAAGGAATGTATTTCCTGGGGAAGGTATTAAGATCACATTATATAATTACAAAAATAAAAATGCCCCAAAGACAAATTCTTCGATTACAGTCTTCAGCATTTTGGCTTTTGCAACAAAATAATTGTGTTTTTATGTAATCTAGATATACCAGTAACAACTGAACTCAGTTGCTTAAATATAATGATCATTACTAAAAATACAGAGGCCCAAAATGTGGTTTTATTTTTCCTCACTCTGTAATTTTACATTGTTTACAAAGAAAACAAGCATATTTTAACCTTCTCTGATTTGTCAATCTTTCATAGATACACTGGTATGCTATACTTGGTTAAATGAATAAAATATCCTGGCTAGTTCTGTAAGCAAAGCATATAGATCATATCACTATTTTAGAAACTTGGACACATAGGTCTTTCATATGGCTAGTCAATGTTTTAAAACATTGTGCATAATATTTTCTCTTACATAGGACATTTTCCCATAGGGAAATGTATATACTAGGAAGAGCTAATAAGTTTAAATACATTCAGAGAGGTCACACATTAGTGTTTCTTCCATAGTATATTAGAATATATGAAATCTACATGCTTGCTTTACATACTGGATTATGGGTGGTCCATGTGTCTTCTATAACAGCCAATGAATATAACCAATCTTGTAGTGTTTCAGACTTAAGGTGAGAAGTAACTGAACATAATCTTACACTAAAAGAATACTTTCTAAGCTTTCCTTCAGGTATCACAAAATGCACAGACTTCATAAAACAGGTCTCTCCACCTTACACCACTGTCAGCAATAGAATTTTCCTTATGCCATCTGAACATTTGCTTCCTTCTTGTCTCGTGGCAGCAATCTGAGCTTTGCCTTCTGAAGCTGGGATGATTAACTCTAATTCCCTTTTCCCAGGGAAGATGCTCGAAAATCTAAGAACACCATTACTTCCCAAATCTTTTGTTAGAAGCTAAGCCTTTAACAATCCTAGATACTAAGTTTCTTTCAAAACATGGGGGATTATAAGTGTGTTGCTGAGATTTGCAAAAACATTAGGTGTCTTTTCTGGCCTTGATTTCTGGAGCATGTACAAACAGCAATGCCCTATATGGGCACCTAGTAAACCTGCAATCCAATCAGCACATCTACATCACATGAATTAATACCATATGCCGCTATCATCCTCATCTTTATATCCTAGCACCTACCACAAGGCAGGCACATTGGAAATACTTAGTAACAAAAGCCACAAGAGCAAATGGACAGGTGAACTGAATTAATTTTTTCTGTCAATTTCATATTGTCAATTGTGGGTCATAAGGTCACCTGTTAGCATATTTTCTATCATCTAAAACATTAGGAATCATTTCAGTTTTATGTAATATAATATTTGAAAGATCTTATCCATATTACTGGTAAACACTTTGAACCTGTGCTACAGAGGCCACATCATACCATCAGTGATGTCTCTGGAGCTTACTGTGGTCCATCTTTTGCAGCCACTTATACACACCATTACTCTATTGGTTGTGAACATGGAGCTTTCAGTTTTACTTTTGTTTGTGGGAATATCATGAAGTAGATGTTTATTTAAGCAACCCGACATTTGAATAATAGATACCATCCTCACTGTTTTTAAATCAAGCAAATTATTCTCTCATATCAGTTCATCAATTATAAGAAAAGAAATGATACTGCCTATCTCATTAATGTATTATAAGAATAAGTAGGAAAACATATGTACAGTGGCCTGTATTTATTACCGGCATATTATTGAATCTGTATAAAAAATTATCTGAGGAGGTACTACTATTATTGTTATTGTTTGATAAGTGTGGAACCTCGGGCACCACCAAAGCTGAAGAAACCGACTGTACTCATCCAGTCAGTAAGAGATGAAGCCAGGATTTGAGTCAAGACAGTGGTGCTGAAGATTTCCACACCAGCGAAGCTAGGGACATTGCAATGTATAAGAGACAGAACATTAAGCTGGAGCCCAGCAGAGGAGACATCAGTATGCTTCTCCTTTCTCACTTGAACCATGAGGTTATCATACTTGTTTCCTGTTTGCCTCATAGGCCCGTTTCTAAGATAAATAAAGTTGTCTAAATTCAAAAGTTGCCAGTTCCCCTAAGGGCAATATAAAAATTCCAGGCATAACAATTTGTATAGCTGTGTGTGCTTGATGGAAGTATTTATTTGTTTCTTACTTTATCTAGGGATTTCTTAGAAAATAGACTTTCACCGAGGACTCTTAAGGCAGAAAACTATCTGTAATACCCAACTGAACAAAGAAAAACAGCATGAAGACAGCAACCTTTGTCCTAATGAAAGGGAAATTAAATTTTCGTTTATGGGTGCTTCTGAATCAATTATATGAATCAAATGTAATCCTTGAAAACCACATAAGAACAGTACATTTAACTTGTGAGTTGTGTCCTTCCCCCAAATTATCTGTTGAAATTTACAGACAAGCAGAAAGTAAGACTATGACACCAAAAGCAAACCCGAATTACTTCAGGAATTCAAGGATAGTTAGTTATTAATTTACTCACGGTACTTACTCATCATTTAGGTGGTGAAACTATACATGATCACTCTTGAATTTGTCTTTACTCTCATTCCACCCTCCACAATTAAGTATATGCAATATTTTAATATCTTTGCCTGATTTAAAGAAATAATCTCCAAGGATACAGGAACAGAAAGATGTTCCTTAATATGACGAGGAATGATTTTCTTAAATGAACCTCTACCACCAAGCTTTATGATAGAAGAATGAGACACTAATATTGAAATCAGGAGTTAGGCAAGCTGTTGCTTATGTGTCTGCTTAAAATTTTGTGTAATTCCTACTCTATAAAATTTATAAAATAATCATTACAGATATAGTTTATGACAAGAAGCAACACAAATATAAGTATTTGAAAACAAAAATTTGTAATGATAAAATAAATATGAATAATTGAAAATTTATAGGCTGCAAATAAAAATGGTTGGATTTCAAACATGTTATGAAGCATGTTAAGAAAATTTTTACATTAAAGACTAGTAAATGAACTTCTAACACAAAACTACAATGTTTACCACTGAAATTAAACTATCATATATTCAATTTTAATATATAAAATATATAGCCTTTATTTTATAATAGGTTACTCAAAGATATAAAATGTTTGAATAGAGAAGACAGTAACCTTCCCAGGTCGAGGAAATATAACTGAACTGTATAAATATAGCAAATCCTTATAAAGAAGTTTGATGCAATTTCAATCAAAATTGCAGTAACACATTTTGGAAAATGGATGAAAAGAGTGAAGAAAAATGATAGCAGAACAAATATATGGACATCTAGTTAAGAAAATTAGAGGGACATATTCTAAAATGAAGGGAAGCAAAGCATTATGGTAAAAACAAAGAGACAAGCAGAACAAAGACCTAAGCAGATTTTATTATGGAAAAATAATTGTGCAAATATTTAGAAACCATGAGTCATGAGTAAGAGACAATATTAATCAGTAAAATGTGTCTTTACTATAATATCTTTGAAGAAAAAAAAACATTACTTTCCCACACCACAAAAACTTTTAGAATGATTAGGGATTTAAAGTTAAATGATAAGAATCATGTAAATACTGTGGGATCACAGCATACATAGGTACTGAGACTCATGGTCCTGTATATGATCACCATGGGAACAAGTGTAATTAGGGAGGCAAATAGCATCGAACCCCAGTAATACCATGTATTGATACCAGGATAATGAGGAGAAAAGTAAAGAGGGCTGAGGGGGAGGAGCCAGAGGGTTTGGAAATCCTCAGTGTCATGGCTGGGGAATGCACCAAACTCAGACTTCCAAAAAGAATGGGGAGATTCATGGCGGCCAACTCTGATGACAGATCAAGAAGGGTGAATCCTGAGGCTAAGTGAGTCATTGGCTCTACCACAGCCCCCAAAATAAAAGCCTGATTTTAGTAACTGGCGTCCTAATAGAATGAGAAAAACTGTGAACAGGATAGAAAATTCTTTGATGATGGAAGGAGTGGTTGCTAGAGGGAAGCAGAGCCCAAAAGGATGTTTTGTTCCATTTTAAACAATGATGTAGATGTAGATGTAGGTTAACATGGTGGCGTTCTTGAATGGGAGAAAGAGGTGAGATCAGGAATGCACAGAGAGGACTTGGTGTCTCCTTCCCCATGTGCCACATGTGCGCTACGCAAGTGCTCTACCATGAGGTACATCTCTACCCTAAGAGTTGGTCTTTTCCAGAAAGATCAATTCTTCCAATGTAAGGAAAAGTGTGAGAGTAAGAAGTAACATAGACAGAAAGGGATTAAGGGATCATTGAGCTCAGGTAAGCTATGGCTCTCTCTCTCTCTCTCTCTTTTTTTTTTCTGATTGCCACTGGTTTCATACGAAGCAACACCAGGGACTGGGGAGATGTCCCAGTCAGAAAAAAGCTCAGCACATAAGCATGAGGATCTGAGTTGATCCCCAGAACACATATAAGAGGCCAGGCATGGTGTTCTGTGCTTGTAATCCCAGCACTTTGGAGGCAGGATTCTCTGGCCTGCCATCTTAGCTTACTTGGCAAATCCCATGGCAATGAGACACCTTGTTTGGGAAAATAAAGAGAAAGAGAAAGAAAACCAAGGGAGATGGAGGCTGAAGAATGACATGAAAGGACGTGAAGTCACCTGTTTTTAAACATGAGAGAAGGTGTAAGGCTCAATGATGAGATTACAATGTTGAAATATTAAGGACTGAACAGGAGAGAAACAGATAGTAACCAAAGAAGCAGACGTTCAAAATGGAGACTGTGAAGGCAGAAGAAACTGAGGTGGGGCAGAATGGAGGACTGATTTAATGGACATTAAAATCAAGAAGAATTACATTAGTAGTTTTGATGGAGGATGGAAATGACACAAGAAAAAAACCATTAGGTAGTGATGGAGTTATTGAGAGGGCTGGTGGTTGGCTTAACAAGTAGAGACAGTGCAAAGACAGACTTGGGAATAACTCAAAGCTGAGCGTGCCACAGAGGAGAAAGGGATCAGGGTGTGAGACCGGCAGTGAGGGAAAGGGACACCCACCCTATCTTCAGGGTTAGAGGCATGGAGAACATGAGAGAAAAAAAATAACTACTTAGGAAGGCCACAAGACTGGCAGCCTGTAAGGGGACAGCCAGGTTTCTGCGAGCAATGTGAAGAGAAAATTAGGAGAAGAGGGGAATTCTACATGGGATTTTTTTTTTAAATGTGTAACCATGAATTCTACATGGCTCAGTGGAAAGATTTCATAGGACTAGAAGGAAAAGATGGGACAAATAGATGTTTAGCGCTTTGAAGCGATTCAACTTTAGGGATTCCGCAGTGACAGAGGAACCTGAAATAATAAGGACAAAAGACAGAGGAGTGCTGATGGTCCAAAAGCAAATGGTGGCTCTGGGTTCTGGGCATCATCAGGAAAAGGCAACACTGAGACTAGCCTCAATTATATGAGAAATAGGTAAGTTATAGGATATACAATCAATGTATTTAAAGATGTTCATGATAGGCACATGCAAAAGGCAGAAGATAAAACACTAATAGTATTGCATACTTTGTTTTTAAACATGGGCAAAATTAGTGGGAAATATTTAAAATATTAACATTTTGGCTTAGGTTAAATTTGAGGAAACATACTTTTTGTAATGTTTCCTTTCTTTTTGACCTCCCCTCCTTCCTCTCCTCCCTCCTTTTTCATCCCTTCCTCCTCTCCCTCTCCTCTTTCACCCCTCCTCCCCTCCCCTTTCCTCCCACCTCAGTCCCTCCACTCCTTTCTCTTTTATGTGCAACCCTGGAAACTGAAGTCAAGACCTCAAATGTGCCACAAGCTCTCTACCATCCGAATTTTGTAAACATTTTGGTAAAATTTCCATATTCCATAAAAAAAACTACTCTTGCTTATAATTAGAAACTAACACAAAACATACTTTTTGACCAGTGCATTCTCCTGTGCTCTAAGCTGCTATTATTCTCTCTTTTTTTGAGAGGAACTGAGTTTGCCCCATCATTATTTTTCATTACATCTTAAAATGACAAACATGGTAACCATACTTTTCCCTGGCATGTTCTATTTCAATCACACAGTCATACTCCCTGCAGATGATCCGGTCTCTGCATGGAGGACCTGCAAATTTGGAAGGAGAAGTGAGTGCCCAGCTCTTGTCCATGAAGTTACAGGTGCCTACCTGACATACTGAGGTCTCAGGATCACACTGGCTGCTGTGTCCATTACACTGACAGGGAACACAGGTTCCTAGGGTTGGTCCAGGACTCTGGCCACCAGGCTCAGAACGCAACCGGTAAAATCCTGGTGCACAAGTCTAGAATAAAAGGAAAGCAATTAGAATGGCCACAATGGCACTCTTGCTTCATCAGTACTGAAGGTCTCCAGTGGTTTTAAAGATGACCTTGGTCCGTGCCCCTCTGTGTATGTATGTGAATTTGGGGAACACCACTTATATATTTCTGCTAGATCCTTCTGTTCTTAGATGCAGGCAGCCCCCCTGTAATCAGATTTTAGCAGAGGTAAAGCTTTCATTTGCATCTACTGCCTTTAGCCTGAGAAGGCCTGGAAGTGTCTGTTCCTTGAGAGGTTTATTTTTAACTAACATTGTCATATGGACTAACAAGGCAACTCCACTGTCCTCAACAGCCAAAAATAGACTTCTCTGTGCTTGATGGGTAGTTAGCAAATGTCCAAAGATACTCAGCCAAGTAAAATAAAAAATTTCGTAGGTGCATTATTTATATCAATATGATTTAAAGATTATAAAAAGAAAAAAAATTCAAAATAACAAAATCTCTGTGTCTTGAGACCATTAGACCATTCATAAAATTTATTTTCTCCTGATCTGTATTTTTTCATTTTGCAATAAAAACCCAAAACCAACAGAAAAATGCTGGTGATGCTGACGTATGCAAAATCAAGAGTTTCATCTTCATGAAAGTTTTGTTATATAAATATATCAAAACCATCACCGGATTTCTGAAAAAAAGGGCCTTGGCATGAGATGAGAGTGCCTTGTATTCCAGGCTCAATGGTCTTGCTCATCAGACAGCATTTGATTTTTGATTAAGGCGTAGACAGTAGTTCTCAGATGCCTCTGAGGATTGTAGAGAGCCTGTTTTACCACCTTGGTTAAGTAGGATTTTCTTTCTTCCCTTATAAACCTCGCTCTTGCTGATGAGAGAATGACAGCTCACTAAGTAGGGCAAACATGTTTTACCAAGAACTTCCTAATGCTTGTACATGCTTTTGATCTGGCCTAAGCAGCCCAGGATGAAATATACAGAAGTCCCACAGAAAGAGAAAAAAATCAATACTCAGTACTCTCTTGGTGTTTATTTTGATTTGTTGAATGTGTACCTCAATTAAGCACTTAATTAAGAGTCTCTTGGCTTTTATTAGCCTATAAGAAATTCTAATGAGGTTTAACACCTTTCCAACTTTGAGCAAACTAAAGGAAGACTGAGCCTAGTAGTCAACAAATAAACAAACAAAAAACTAAAAAACAAACTTTGCCTCTTTTTGATCTCATGGTGCATACAAATATATATATTACCCAAATATAATTGTGTTATTGATAATTGAGGTTAATTTTCATCATTGTTACAGAAAAAGTCTAGAAATTACAGCTGAAGAATTCACTTAAGCATAACTCAAGGAACAACTCCAGGTATGTTTAAAATAGGGAGATGATGCACAGGGACTGTGGAGATGTCACACAGGGGCATGGGAAGAGGGCACATGGCTGGGAGGTGGTGTACAGAGGGCTGGGATGGTGACCCAGGGCCTGGAGAGGTGTCTTAGTGGGGAAAAGTACTAATTGCTTAAGTATGAAGGCAGAAGCTTGGATTGGTTGAACTCATGTAAACAGGGTGGGTGTGGCCGCCACTTGTAAACCCAGACAATGCTGTGAGCTTTGAGCCAGTGAGAAACCCTGCTTCAATTTGTAAGACGGAGTGTGATCAAGCAAGAATCATCAACCTCTACAGTCAAATGCACTCACACATATGAGAACATGCACAAAGAAACCTACACATGCTACACACACACACACACCTCCTTCCTACCCCAAAATGGTGCACAGTGTAGACCAACGGTGCAAATTGTTACTATGTTGACTTGAATAAACTTGCATTTTATTTACATGGATCTCACACTTAAATATCTTTCTAAATATTCTTTTCTTTTGTTGGTTTATTTGCTCAGGGTCTGTCTGGGTGGTTGTATACTGTGTATAGCATGAAAACTATGAATATTGGAGGAATTTCTAAGATCTATTTTATATCCCCCCCAAAACAAACAACAAACAAACAAACAAGACTTAGAAGAACAAAGTCAATAAAACACACTTCATTGAGGAAAGTAAATTCAGTGTCTCAGACTGAAATGTACTGATAATCCTGGGGTGGTTTGTAGTCCATCAGATGTTGTTTCTTATTGCTATGGGTCTTTCTTCGGCTGGCAATAAGTTGCCAACAGTGTCCACAGCCCAAGTTCCACACTGAGTTCTGTGAAGGAAGTTTTAGGTCTTTCCTTTTGATTTTTAGCTTTCTGGGTAATTTTAAAACATTCTGATGCTTGGTTCCTCCCCTGGAGATTACAACTGAGTTGGTAAAAAGAAGGGCAGAGAGTTGTGTTAAAACTGCTGGGAAGATGTAAGTAGTGGTCATGGCTGAAGGTATCAAGCACACTCAACACTCTGTTTGCAAAGTGTGTTTGAAAAGGCTATGTGGGTTCCTTGGGACTGTTCCCTAATAAATATGGGAGCTGTGGTTTCAAAGTTAGTCTCTGTGAAGACTGTGGGCCAGTTATTATCTTTGTGACATGGCTTCCTCATCCCACAAATCAGCAGGTGTATTTATTGAGTTGAAATCTAAGGTTTCTTCTTAACAGTTTAATACTGTGTTCTGGTGGGCTGTATTTCTCAACAAAGATAAAGAGACTGTTTTTCAATGTAAGAATTGGAGCACTAAAGAGTGCTTAAAACAACATGTCATATTTATTTCTTTTCAATCTCCTCTGTTCCTGGATCCCTTTGTATTTATTCTTTCTATTAAAAAAAAGCAAGCAAAAAAAAAAAAAACCAAAATAAAAACAAAGCAAAACAAAACAAAACAAAAAACTGAAGACGTTTTAAAAATATTAAGTGTTTCTGCCCTCACTGAAAAAAAGGGCAAAATTCAACAGCATAAAAAAGCTTCAATTAGGAGAAAAAAAGAGCTACTTTTAAATTTTCTTTTTAAAAAAATTTTGGAACCTGATGAAGAAGTTAAGAAAAGCAAATAATCTTCAAACTTCATTTTGTTAGATCTTTTTACCTCCTGTAGTTCAAACTTCCAAAAATTCTCTTCCCATGTCCTGAAATTAGACAAAGCTCAATTTTCTTCTGTTCTCTTCTCATCTTTCCTTTCATAATATGACATCTCTCCAAAACATTAGAATCAAATTTGTCCAAAAATATGGGGCAGTAGAGAGAGCCAGGAGAGTTAAAGAAGAGCAGTGAGTCAACATGTCTAAGAATGCTCAACACAGTCCTCTCTCCTTCGAGACAATGGCAGCAGTCAAGTGCTCAACACAGTCCTCTCCTCTGAAATAATGGAAGTAGCCAAGTGTAGGTGCCAGTGAAGACATTCTGCCCCTATCTCTGCATGGGCATTGCACCTAGGCAAACATGACTTGAGTTTTTCTTCTGACACTTTCTACATTTTATTGCGCACAGTACTTTTGAGTACTGCAGGCCTCAGTTTCCTAGCCTGAAACACATGGATCTTTTATATCATAATATTTGAATATCAGTTAATTTACATTTTTGGAAACAAGTTTATCTCATTTCAAATCGCAGCTTTGCTACTGCACAGCTGTGTAATGGTGGGCAAGTTCTTCTACCTGCCTGGGCCTTGGTTTTCCCACTGGCAATATGGAGATCATAAATAATACTGTGGCGATGGTATAAGGATGCCATGAAATGTGTTTGAAATTGTACAGGATAGAGTGAGTATGAAACAAATTAAGTTTTATTTTTGTATAGGGATGTTGTGAGGATCATTTAATCCATGCATTTAATGTTTTCCATAAAATTAATATAAGTGCCTGTCCTAGATAAGATTTAGATGTAGTTGCTTAAAATAAACTAAAAATAAAGGCAGTCATGTTTGCTCTAAGTTTCTCAAGGAAAAAAAAATGCCAACACACACCATCTATCCACAACATGTCCCTTAATATTTGGAGGTACAACCATGTGTTACAAAACAACCGTTCAGTTAGCTACATGCCACATCCACAATAATGGCCTCACAGGTTACTTTGAGCAGGAACAGAACAGTCATCTTGCTGTGTGTACATGCATGCCGTGATGTTTGCATAGGGATGGAATTCCCTAGTGACACAGTTCTCACGTATGTTCTCATCATTAAGGAGGACTTGGCTGCATGAAAACAGTCTTTGGGTCTCTCTCTCGCATGCCATGGTACCAAAGTAACAAACGAGGCTTGCATGTGGAAGGGGCCAAGTCTTTCCACATTATGAATTTTGGGTTTTATGACTTTCTAATAAGTATACATTGGAGACTTAAAATTTACTTTGCCCAAACTGATAGGTCCTGATTGATACAATCAAACACCTGTCCATTCATCTCTGATCCAGAAACTTCACTAAAATAAGGCCTGGAAAGAAGGGTTCAGAGACCAGAACTATCAAAATATCAACTAGACATCATGATCAAACTTCTGATCTCTGTGATATCATTGCAGAGTGTCATATACCCAATGCTGAAAAGTCATAAAAATGGTGGCTACATGGAACCTAAGCTGGATTTAGGTTTAGGTAATAATCTTATCCTAAGTTTATCTGAGAAAAAGGCTAAGTAAGGTGGTTCTGTAAACAAGTGTAATGCAGAGAGAGAACCTTTCATTTGACTTCTAAAATAAATATAGCTCCCATTTTCAATCATAAACCACAATAATTAGGTATTTTAAGGACAGGATATTGAGATGAACAGAGCAATAGTGTCCCACCACTCCAGGTATTAGGCGAAAGTGTAATATCTTTATAACTGGGTATATTTTAAATGATAATACTTGACTCTGTCTTCATGCAATCTCCTTTTGTCTAAAAATATGAAATGAATAGCTCATCAATGTAAATATCTGTCGAATTCAACACAGTTGGTGAAGATGTAGAGGAATCGTTTTGTGTATTTGTAACCCAAAGCATATGTTACTGGAATGCAGTGGATTATTTCAAAACCATCCTTAGCTCTTGCTTTGACGATTAGATTTTATGCCTGGGTAATTACACTTTAGAATCAAAATGAATTATAAATAAGATGTATAATGGATTAGAGGCAATGGGATGTGGAGAACATGTCAGGTGTCTTATTATGAGAGATAAGCTTTTATCTCCATAATCTCTCTACTAAATCCTCACTGTGAACAGTGCCTATAAATAGGAGCCTGAGTGGGGCTTATAGGACACAGACAAAGCTGTGTGTACACACGCTTGTGTGAACACATTCTAGGTTTTCCTTACTTTTTCTTAGTGCACATAGCAAAGCACATATCGACAAATTAATGAATAAATAAGTAAATGTAGTTAAGAATGAAATAGCATATGTAAGAACAATAGAAATTTGATTTCATTGGCTTATTTTGTGCTGATTCACATTTTCAGATAATGACAGATGATAAAAATCAATGTTAAAGTGTGTTTTACTCATTTTTAAAGCCTCTAAATCATAATATGAATCACCAAACATGAAGTATGTGGAGGTGTGTAGATTGTTCTGAAATAATTTTATGATCTTCCAATACTTTTTGTGGAAAAATAAAGAGAATCATATTAAATAAATGCAGAGAAATGGAGACATAATATCTTTCTTCTCAAGAAACCTGAAGGTCAAGCTTGACTCTGAATATTTTCCATAGGAAAATTACATTACTGAGTCAGAACTTTCAGAACACCCACCTTATAGCTTAGATAACTATAAAATGGTAACTATATATAATAATAATGAGGTCTGTGGAAGTTAAGGGATTTGGCCAAGGTCACCCAGTTTTCCAGCAATGCAGTCACACAATAAAACAGAATTCCATCTCTTTAGAAAAGTCTAAAGTTCTCTGTGTCCTGTATGCTCTTATTTTTCATGCTCACTAAATGTTAGCTCATTTTGTGTGTGCACATTGTCTCATTTTCCAGCCATATACTGTATATGTTTGGAAGGGGTACATGGATAAGTGTAGTAGTTTGTAGTGTGTAAAAATAGATGTGCAAGGGAACGATTACTTAATAATGAGATGGGTTATTTGATTATTTACAATATCAAAGTGGCATATCACAATGAACAGCACCTTTGGAGCAGGTGATGGAGCTGCTTCAAGGCATTTATTTCAGTCACCCTATGAAGTTGTTCTTTGAAAAGTGTGGAGCCATACAGTGGTGGCTAAGCTGGACAGCACTGAGTTTACAATAGGATTTTTCTTCCATGAATTTTCTCTTATATGAATCCTTGAGGTGACTCTCTGTAAAAACCTGCAGATCAGCCATAAACCAGCAAAAGTGCCTGAAGTGGTGGAGTGAGGTGCGAGTCACCACATCAGATTTCTATAGTTCTTCACATATGCTAGTCCATCCTTAGGAAACATGTATTTGATATTTTAACTACATTTATTTATTTATTCATTAATTTGTCTGTATGTGCTTTGGTATGTACATACCACCATGAAAGCATGGAGGACAGAGGGCAACCTGAGGCAGTCTGTTCTTTCCTTTCACCACGTGGGTCCTGGGAACTGAAGGAAGTCAGGTTGTGAGGCTTGGCAGCAAGGGCCTTTGCCTGCAAAGGCATCTCACCAGTCCATAGTCAGTATTTTCAACTTGTATTTTAACTTTGACCTGGAATCATGCATGCCATTTTCAACAAAACTTCCATGATCCCATTTACAAAGTAAGCAGACTAAACTATATGTATTAAAAATATCAGTACATGGGCCTATAATTACTACATGTGCCATAGTGTCAACTCTAGCAAGTAACACTGACTACAAACCAATGATATGTGTGTTAGGTTCACAGCTCATAGAACCTTTATAAGATTCCTAAGTGGTAGGAGGAGGAGACACCAATGATATCCAGCCACCATGCAAAGGGCACTAACTATTGTGATTAATGAGACAGAATTTGGGATGCAGCGGGTCCCAGAAAAGTCTTTAAGGCCAGGCATTAAACTAGGCTCTACAGAAGGCCAGATGTGGAAGACCAGATGCGGTACCATTAGTTACCCAGGGACTTGAGTGTTTATCGTGTCCAGTTTAAAGAGGTTTAAAAGCCTGTGCAAAGTCTCAGCCCTAAAACATGATAAGGTTCAGGTTCAAATTCAGCTCAGTTTCTTATCTTTCCCAACTTCCCAATATTGTAGTATTTCTTTTATGAGTTAATATTTATAGAAATTGATTAGCCTGCCAGAAGGTATTCAAAGGAATATCCTAACAAGGAAAAAAGGAAATGGTTTTAAAATTGTAATGACTGAATGATAATAGCATCATTGGAAGAAATTTATGTCCTTTGGAGAAGACTATGTTCAATGAAAGAGCCTGCTATTTAGTGCATAAATTTTGTCTGTTCTATGTAAAAACACTCTCAAAACAGATATAATCATATCTTATAATCATTGTAGTTTAAATGCCTCTAACTGCTCAGAAATGGTGCCAAGAAGATAGATGAGTTATAACAGACCAGCCTTTTGAAACATTCTCATCCCCTGACTGTGACATATCTATACAAATCTCTTAATTTTTATCGGATATTTCCCTTCAGCTGTGATTCTTTACAGGGTAACAATAACATTATCATGTTGCCTCTGTGTCTCATACTGTGCATGAAAGATCAAATAAATAGGCTAAGAGTACACTTGGAAGCCAGTGCAAAGACGGTTTGGGAAGGACTCCCATTTGCCGCTGGAAGGGAGCTAAAGCTTAAGCAAGTTTAGTGGCTGCTGGCTTACCTCACAGGACAATCCCGAATATCCTGGAGGGCAGTCGCATCTTTCTATCAAGTGTGCTGGTCGGCTTACTGTGGTTACATGTCCTGGTTCAGCTACTTCCATAGAGATTTCAGAAATGCTAGAAACAGAGAGCAGAGTCCATGATCACACACCCACATACAGCCTCTCAGAACAACGTAAGTCTTAAAGAAGAACATCCTCAGATTTCTGCCAGTCACAGGTAAATTCTTCCAATTACTCATTTTCAGTGAACCAAGATACATACATTTATCAAGGTAACATGATATTATACATTGTAGAAAGGGGCCATCAAACTAATAACTACATTTTTTTGAAGCTGCTTAAATTCCAGGAGCTCAGTTGCCACATCTGATTACTATATTTTTATTTCCTTTAAGTCTGAGATTATGTATTAGGAAAATATCCACATAAATCCTAAGGAGTTTAGTAAATTGGATGTCTGCTGTCCTGTTGAGAAGTTATTATAAAGATTTTTCCCCCCTAGTTTTTAAAATGAGAGTAGCTTCCTGCAGACATGGCCAATTAATTAGACATTTATATTCTTTCAACCAGGCAACCCAAGGTCACTCTCTCTTAGAATGTCTCCAGTAGTCACAAGTGAAATTGCTTTTAATTTACTACTTTTTTCCCTCTGGAGCCTCTGTGTGTCCTTTCAAGAACTTTAGAAAGCCTCCTGGAAAACAATGCAGACCATGAGCTAACCCTGATCTTTAAGAGGATAAAGAGCTTTCCAAATTAATATTTTATTAGCTTTATTAGGTAAATCTTTCAAGTGACTTAATTCACCCTTCCTATTGGTGAGAAAGAAAAAAAAATATATTCCCAGTGAATCCACTAATACCTTTTTCATTAATTTGAAATTATGCATTAAAATATATATGCACTCCATAAACCCAGACTATTTCATGACTGACTAACTGCAACATGCAAATATTCTGCAAATAAACTTTTAAGTGAGACACTGAATAGTTTTGCCTCAATAAAGGGCACCTCCAATAGTTTAAGGAGGTTGAATCAGAAACTTTATAACAAGCATAGGTAAGCTTTATTGAATTATGACTGCTCGTGCTGGTTTCACTAGCATTTCGATATCTGTTCTTGGGAGCCTTTATGAAACCAATTCTGGGCTAAAACGCTGGTTTTGCTTTTTTGTCCTTAGAGTAGTGTAGTGGTAGTGAGCTGTAAACCGCCACTCCTCTTTGATCAGACAACCTTTACTGCTCTGCTCTCCTGGACTCTGTGGAGCAAGAGGAAAACTAGTGGCTTGTTTGAGCAGCCTTCTCTCCACTGAAGCCCCGTGGGGCTCCATAGCTACTTTGAGAAGATACACACGTCATCTTGCCTTCATTCTCTTGGACATACGTGTGTATGAGAGAGCGAAGTTTAGAAATCTGGAGCCTATCGGACGGTGGCAACAACAGATAGTTCTGCCATAAATAATGATTCTCAGGTGATCAGAGGAGTTCATGTGTGGGTGAAAGGTTGGAGAGGTGAGATGGGTGGAAGTGAAATGGCTTTGCTTGTGTCTGGATATGGCTTCCATTGAAATGAGTACTAAGGTCTAGAAGTTACTTCCTTTCAACTACACGAGTGACTCTTAATCTCTGTTTTGGACACAGCTATGATTCCTGTAACAATAAAGATGCTGTATTATGTCTTATTGATGTTTTGGGGGGGGGCATTTTAAAGTTTTTAAGCTTTTACCAGGATTCCACTGTTTTCAATAATCAAGTGAGGTAATTTTTCTGCCTTACTTGTTTTCTTGGCAAGCTTATACCTCAAGTTTTGATCGGGCTTGGAAAAAGTATGTATAGTGAAAAATGAAGGCAATGCTGGTTCCTTCAGTTACATGAACAGCATGTTCTATGAACTGCCAAGCTCTTAGTGTGGTCTAATATACAAACCTGCCTTGGCTTCTATGACTAGTGTACATTTGCTATTCTAAGATAATTAACAATACAGGTGACAGTGTTTTTTTTTTTAATTCATGTTTTTATTTTTATGACAAAGAAACCAAAGGAATAAAAATGAGAAAGTGAATTTTTTTGGTTCATGATTAGCTCTTTCACTGAAAACCCCTTCATCAATGATGTGAACAACACGAATCTTCTATTAGACAAAAATGAGTTCTCTGGGAGATTGTATGTATGTTTAGCACTATATAAATATCTGAAATACAGACATTTTTAAATTCATTAGTTTGACTATGAGAGGCTTCCTCTGTTTTCTTTATTTTCTCTAGCTTGATACATTCATTTGTCATAAAACTTTTTTACAAACAAGTATTGACTACATGTTTCCCCAGAACATGAAAGAATAGAGCATGTAAAAGAGACATTGAGTTACTAAGTAAATTCAACACAATGTTCAGCCTCTGCATTAAGAAATTAACTTTATCTTTGTGAGTTCTCACCTAATTTCACTGCACGATCTTCCTACTAGTGAAGATGTCTCCTGGACCCTCCATTGCTCTCTTTATTCTACATTATTTTATTCTATTTTCTCTCTCCAATCACCACTTTTAGCATACTCTATAAACATGCTTACCTATTTTTCAAATGAGACAAACATCCCTTGACTTTTATCACTGGGTCTTTCCATCATTTTATAGTAAGAGTCATGGAAAACAATCGTTTGCACTTTCAATATGAGGTTCTTTGTGTCTCATTCATTCTTTAAAACTTTGAGACTATTTCTGCCCAAAGTCCTCAGCATAAGATGATATTGGAAAAAGCACTAGTATGGTCCCAAGGGCCATTTTCAATGATGGTTATATTAATTGGCCTCTTTGACACACATGGAAACACTGAATATGCTCTTGAGATAGTTCCAATTTGGCTTCCTTGATGTCACATGCAATTCTTCAGTTCATCTGTTTATCTTTTTTTCACTATGATTTTCCATCATCTTACATCATGATATCCAGCGTAAATGAACATACAGGTTACACTGGCGTGGACAAATAAGAATGCTCAAAGATGGAGGAGACTGGACTAACTTGGCCTTGATTACTCACCTTCATGTTTCAAGGTCAATTTTCTCAATAATCATACAACAGATTTACAACATTACAGTTGATTATATGTGACCAACATATGTACTATCCTGAACTTTTGCCTAGTGCATTAAATTAACCATGACTAATAAAGTAAGAATATTGTTCTTATTTATTTTGGGGGTAAATTATGGTATCTTCTATCAAGTGACTGGACACATCCTTTCATTTGTCTTCTATCATCTTAGTCCCAAATTAGCCACTTGTTGATTTCTTGTCTGTTGTCTTCCTGATCAGCCCTGTGGTAGACCCTGGGACAAGAACTTAATTTGAATATTTTCTATTACACTTTACCGGCTTTGTCTCACAACATTTCCATAAGTAGCCTTGATAAGAATATAGTGAATATCGTAGAGTATATCCAAGAAGTCTTCACGAGTCACAGTTCTGCTGATTCGAGGATCATCACCATAATATTTCCATTCTTTCTGCAAATAACAAAAAAAGCCCATTGTCATAAAACTGAATGAAAAAGTCATTAGTATCTTTGCACCAAACAACTACCAAATTTACCTCTGTCATTTCGATCTCATGCCTTGTCAACTGGCCAATGAGAGGGGCAGCCATGTGCCTGGTGATAATTCTAGCATGAGTAGGAGTCCCACCTCGAATGATAACTTGAGGTTTGTATGTTGAGAAGCCTGTCTCATCCCGAGCCTCAAAGTAGATTGCATACTTCAGTTTACCCCCATAGGCCATCAACTGAAAAAAAAAACATAGAATAAAAAGTGATGATTTAGGCAAACCTCCAAATGACCTGACTCCTAAACCTTGTTTAACCTTGGTTGTGAATTCAGAGTTATTTTTACCTTTTTTCCTTCAAATTGTTCTGGGAGTTTCCAGTAAAAAGGTTCCAAATGGAGATCTTGCCTGACTTCATCCATCTTTGCAACAATCTCTGGGTGCTGGAAAGCAATGCCTTTGGTAGTTGTGTGCTGAAGGGCCTCATCCACCAGAGGCAGGATGGTCTGCTCATCACTCAGAGTCACCTGCAAAGCATCAAATTTCAGCAGGAAGATCAATAGGAATACGAAGCATTTTTTTTTAAGCTAAGTATGAAGATAGGCCTGTATGGGTTCTTGCCCCTATTTTGATGAGATGTCACAAGAAAAAGAAATGAGACATGGTGGGTGAGGACAGAAGTAAAGAAATGCTTGGAAATGATTTGCATAATAATCAACCTCAATCTTTAAAAATTGCAATATTTTTTCACTAATAAAAGTTGAAATTAAATTATGGAGAGATAAAAGGGAATTAAAGTCAAAATAAGCGTAATCCCAATGCAACAATGGATAGTTTCCTATGGCTAGTTGGAAGGCATGCAACAGGTCGTGGTTTTCAGGGCTGTGTTAATGTCAACAACCATAATCCGGCACCTCCTTCCTCAGTATATAGCTGCTTCCCAAGCCAGAACACCATGCCTCCCTGGCAATGTTTCCAGTTTCCACTTGCCATCTATTTCCCTATCAACAGTAACTGAACAATCTTCTAGGAAGAATTTTAAAGAAGCATATATGCCAACTGCCTAATGGTACATAGAGCCTTTACCGTTTCTGAATGCACACGGGAACAAGGTTACTTAAATGTTTTGCCATTTCCTACTACCCCTCAGGGCCCGACTAAAAGATTCCTGCAGGAATGAACATTATACCATTACATGGCTCAGCGGCTTCTTACTCACCCACATACGGATCAGTCCCTTTGCTTCAGAGCACTGACTGGTAACTCCAAAGCAATAGCAGCTGCTGCAGCCAAGTGGGTTTTTGGCATCAAGTCCGAATTTGCCAGGTCGGCACCTGTCACAGTGGACACCTTCCACATTCACCTGAAGAAAGAAGAAAGTCCTTTCATGGTTCATTATAATGTCATAGGAGAAATCAACTTAAGAACAAGGAATAGCGACACATTTCTTTTTCATTTAGTACAATAAAACACCTAAATGAAGGGTTTGAGATTTATACCTCAAATGGTATTTATAGCTTGCATCCCTGTCTGGATTTCTTGGGACTTTAAAAGGCACTTGATTCCTAAATGTACCTGTTACTAAGGGTACTGTATACTGTTGCTGAGGTCTAGCAGTGTTCTTCTTATGACTCTGCTGTGAGCAATAAGAATTTCAAAAGTAAAAAAAAAAAAAAAAAAAAAAAGATTTCCAGCTAAGAAAAAAGTCAGAAAACTAAAACACAACATTTATGTATTTACTCTAATATTATACAGTTGCCATAATATAATGCACACGCAACATGTAGCAAATATAACATATGACCATAATATAGTCATACATAGTTAATGTATGTATGCAGCATGATAATCTGCTTTACTAGGTCCCTTTGTGCAGAGGCTATTGTTTTCTGAAATTCAAGGCTGTTCGCTTACCAGATTTCAATCTGCCATTTCCTCTTGCTTTCTTTGCATAGACTTTGTCTTGAAAAGCTATCTGTGACACTGTTTTAACCACACTTTTCCTGGGATTGATTTTTTTTTCCAGGAATATATAAAAGACAAAAAATATCCCTCTTATCCATTTTAATTGGCTGTTTTTCTACATCATTTAGCAGTATTAATGAGGACTGAAATTTGCACATAGTTAGCCACAGTTTGTTATGTCAGCCTTCATATGTGATGGGATTTTACTGAATTTCCATAGCAGTAAATATGCTAAAGTGTGCAAGGCTGCAGATTAACTGCAGGAGAAATGGTTTGTGATAAGCTTGGTTGTCAGCTGTGGTTTCTCTCTGACTGTGCCCGAAAGTCCTCCCTACCCACTCCACAGACATTTATTTACGCAAGAAGAACAGAGAAGAAAAATAACGTCACTCGATGTAGAAATTATACCCTGCGTACCGACTGGAAAAGAGGTTGGGTTTGGGTTGAAAGAAAGTTCTTGAAAAGTGGAGCGTATGCCAATGTTCCTGCATCAAGGAAATCTGTGTCTGGCCATGAATGTTTGTTTGTGTTGCTTAATGAAGCAAGAATAGCGAACAGTGAATGAAGGTAAAACTGAGCAACGGCATCCACAGTGAATGAGGCTCTTTCTTGCGCCCTTTCAGCCATTCATACCTTACAGGTGCACTGCCCCGTTTGATCGCTGCAGGAGCATTTTCCAGTCTCTGAATCACAAGTGGTGGCATCTGTCCCTGGCAGGAAGCATTCACAGACACGGCAGTGAGGGTAGTTCCAGTGACCTCGGTTGCACTCTGAGCATCTCATACCAGAGAATTTTGGACGGCAGTTGCACTGGCCTGTGTTTATATTGCACTGTGAATCCAAGGACCCCACCGTGCTGCAGTTGCAAGCCTGTGGCAGGGAGAAAAGCAACAACTGTTGACACAACTGCAGAGGAAATATCTTGAAATTTTAATCTTAATGTTGTTATTCTGCTATGCACATATGAACCATGTATCTATTATATGCTTTGTAATGGTGGAGTTTAGTCCTTTGGGACCCATGGGTGAACATAGCATTTAAAAGCTTCCTGCATGTAGGAAAATGTATGGTAATCTAGAAACTACAGTGTTATGTAATAAGAAAGAAAATGCAGGTTTTTGCTTTATTGTTTCATTTTATTCTAAGTTATTTTAAATAACATTATTCCATGTGTCCGCCCATGTGTGTATGTGTGCATGTGTGCTTACAAGTGTGTATGCACGTTTCCATAGGTGCATATGGAAGTAGAGGTCACCCTCAAGTGTCCTTCCTCAAGTTCTATCCACTTTGTTTTTTGAGACACTGAGACACAGGAGCTTGTGGCCTTACCAATTAGGCTATCTCTGTGGGTTCTGGGGATCAAGGTTAAGGCCTCAAGCTTGTGTGGCAAACACTATATTGACTGAGCTACCTCCCCAGCCCTGATAGCAAACTAGTTTTCTATCTCTTCATTGCTATGCAAGGAAGAGGCTGTAGGAGGAATTACCACTAAGAGTCTTTTTAGACAGAGTGAGATAGCTCAGTGGGTAGAGACTGGGGCTAGTGTTCAGGCCCAATGACCTGATCCTACAAGGTGACGAGAGAGAACTGACTCCAGAGAATTGCTCTGACTTCCATGCTCATGCGATGGCATATGTGTGCCTGTGTGTATGAACGCACACACTTAAAAAGAATTTTTAAATAGTTATTTTAAATCAGTGATATGAACATGGTTTCTTTCTTTCTGTTTTTGGCTGGCTTTCAACTTCCATTTATTTAATTACACGAAGCATATCATTAAAATAAGAACAAAAAGTATACACAGACCAAACAAACAAACAAACAAACAAAAACAAACCCTTTTTCTACTGTATTCCTTCCTTCTGAATATAGGAGGAACTAAATGTAATTAAAAATTTAAATAGAAATATGCTATTGAGACTTGATTATGTACCTGGAACTATATGAACATTTCACACACACACACACACACACACACACACACACACACACACACACACGAGAAAGAGAGAGAGAGGAGGAGTGAGAGAGGGAGGGAGGAAGAATTTCAATGAAAGATGGATTCTTAGGTATTTGTCCAAGTCTTCTGGGACAAGGTAGCAGTGTGGATGTTTAATGAGGAATATAAATGACCTACACGGACACAGAGTGGGTGGAGAGACACCCATCAGAGACTGCCATGGCTATTAATAGAACTCAGTTCCAAAAACAGACTTAGATTTAAGTATTTTCTCAACTCCTTGATCTGGTTGTTTCCTTTTAGTCTCCTTTAAACATACACAAACATTACATTTTACAACCAGAACAATCCAGGAAGAGGCGGGACCTATGTCATGCGTTAGCTAACACTTGTATAGTAGAGCAATTAGGTGTCCAGATCTGTGCTTCACTTACACCTACCACTTATTAGCCATATATCCTGAGTCAGGTTAATTCACCTCTGGTTGCATCAGAGTTTCCCATCCTTAAAAAAGAAATGATACAGTGACCACCTCAAAGAGGTGCTGTAAGGAGCAGACATAATGGATGACACACATGTTCCATGGAATTAGTTTCATGTTATTATATCACAGATAATGAAAAAGAGGCTGTAAGAGGTTTTCAAACTTGCACAGTCACAGTTAAGCGGCAGGACAGGGTCTGAACATTTATGTTCTTCAGGAGGATACAGGTTAGTAAGAAAGTCGAAGAGAATGCCAGATGCACTTTTCCCTAATTTAGAACTGGGATGTATGGATATTCAAGACTGTCCAACGGTAAAGCAAGGGGTGGGTTTCCAACTCAACAGGGTACTTCTGGAGGGAGAGATGGAGCAAGAAGGGGGTTTCTAACAGATAAAGTTTCTAAGACACTAATAACCCATTACCATGTTTGTGATGGCTAATCTTGATTGTCAAGAGTAGTAGATTATATCTTGAATCAACTAAAACTAAGATCTAGGCTCTTCCTTGAGGGATTTTCTTAGATTATTTGAATCAAGAAGACCCACCTTACACTGTGGCTATGCCTTCTTGCAGCCCACCTAAAAGGGCATGGAAGAAGGAAGCCTTGCTCTTTGCCTGCTTCCCCTTACTCTCGCTGGAAACTTCACCTCTCCTGCTCTGAGTCATTTCTTTGCTGGTATTAAAAGCAGCTTTGTTGGCATTCCAAAGTAGACTGAAGACCAGCAGTTCTCCAGGAACCCTCCAGGACTCCAGTCCCTGATTGGAACTGCTCAGACATCCAGCCTCATAGACTGAGCAACTACAGGATTCTCTGTTTTACTTTGTGAGACAACCATTCTTTAGACAACCTGGACCAAATCTTGTAAGCCAATCTTATAAATCCCCTTTTAATATATACATATACTCATATTCACTCCACTATTTCTGTTCCTTTAGAGAACCCCGATTAATACAATGACCCTCACATAACTCACTTAAAGAATAGCAGATGTAGAATGAGCTTTCAGAATCAGGATGATCTAGTAAATCATAGAAAATTTTTCTTTGCCAATTTCACTGAGTATGTGTGGACTCACTTAAATTAAATAGAAAGAAAGTAATGATAGGGTATGGATAGATTTTAAAGGTTCCAAAAAGCATTGTTATTTTTAGATGACAAAAAATACATAAAATGTCTTCTAACCAGTTTGTTGCATGCAATCAAATAACTAGCTCTTGAGGATTACTGACAGTACAAATAGACTTTGGAATGGTTCCAGATCAGGAAGTTTGTTTGAGAAATTACAGTGGGAATAGAGGAGACAACTAACTGTGTGTTTGGATAGCACTCTACCCAACACCAAACTTAAATTATAATTGGATGTAATGTTTGTTTAGCAACAGAAGATTTATTCGCCTCTCCTCTGCTAGTGAAGGATGGCAGGCTTGATATCTTACTGCAACGACAGCTCGCCTCAGCACCGAGCAACTCTCCACGGGAAAACGGAAAAGACTCTCTCAGTCCCAAATCACAGTGGCCTTAAATTATACTCTCCCAAGTTTTTAAACAGCAGAACGTATGCTCGTAAATAATGTCTAAAAGCCACATGATTTTTATAAATCCTTCTGATAGCAAAATGTTCGGTTACTCAGAAATTTAGGTTGCTTTAAACAATAGTTCGAAGTAATAAAATTCAATTGAGACTTCAAGCAATATGATGATTATTCAGTGACCAGTAAAAGAATATGCCCCAAATAACTTTTATAGACATTAAGCCATATCCCTGCTATATATATATATATATATATATATATATATATATATACTGACTATAAAGAATCAGCTTTAATTTCAAGAATTTCATTAAAATTTGGTCCTATTGTAAGCTTTGTGGATAGAATGCACTCCTATGACTTTTTTAAAAAAAATTCCAAGTGACTTTAAAATAATAATAATAATATCAATCAATTAGAAATTTGGAGCACTGTTTACACTCAAACAAAAACTTTCAAATTCTTGAAAAATATTGCTTTTCAAAATGTAGCCCAGTAGAATGTCAAACTTAATAGTCTGAGAAATAAAAAAAAAAAATGAGTGTCTTGTCTAGTTTTTATTCTTTCTAGTCATATACTAGACACGGTCTGAACTTCCTTAAACACTTATCAATACTTAAATTCTTTTTGAGGTCAGTGTATTCTAGGCTAGTATTCTCCTAATTTTAAATTTTTATGAATTCTCTGAGAATTTTGTAAAATGTATTTTGATTATGTTCACTCTTAACTCTTTCTGGTAACTCTGCCCAGATCCATCCCCAGCTTTCTACAGCCTCCTACTATGTGTTCTCTTTTTAGGTTTTTAAATAAACCATCGGCTCCAATTTGTGCTGACAATGTATTCCTGATGTGGGCCAGCCACCAGAGCATGGATGCCCTATGTATGAGGAGCTACACCTTAAATAAAACTGACTCTTCCTCCCCTAGAAGCCATCAGCTGTCCATTATCTCCTCATTTGGAGGTGGGAGCTCATGAACCCCTTCCCTTTTATCACATGTAAAGATGGTTCAGATCTACTCAGTCAAAAATACAGTCTACCTATCTACACAGGTCATGGGGCTAAAAAGGCCACACTTTGTTGCCACATTTCAGTCTTTTTAGACTCAGGGTGGCTGATTGGAAAGACTGTCACCATCTTTTAAAAGGCCTTTAGTAACTTTTTAAATCCAGTAGGTGCAGTTGACTCTCATGTTACCTGGACCTGTTACATTTCACATACACACGCCAAAATACCTACTTATTTTTAAACACTACCTCTGTGTTTTAATGATTAAACCATAAAAGCAAAAAATAATACTTTTAGACATTGGATAATGAAGTATACAACTATTATTTCTGAGAAAAGAAAAAGAAAGGAGGCTGTGAGTGGAGGCAACTTCTAGGCTGTAACACTAGAGAGAAAAGTAAAACAAAGGCCCAGCAAGGAACCGAGCTGAGAGACAATGGTGCTTGTTTTGAAAATCTAAAGAAGCTAGAATTCACAGGAGCAAACACCATATGCTCAGAATGGGAGTTTTACCATGAGACATCTAGAGACAAGCAGGAGAATGGCTGAGACTTTGGCTGAATTTGAATGTGCACAGGAAAGCATTGAAACTCTGTGGTGAGGGAATGTAAAACATTGAAGACATCTAGCATGAAACATCTCTAGACCTCAGGGAAACCTTAGATTGTTTAATCGTTCTGATTACAAGATGGGAGAAATTCAACAATGAACTGGGCTATCAGAAGGGTCAGAGGGAAGCTCACTCGCCCTAGATTTAAGGTTTTTTTTTTTTTTAACCTTCCCTTTAAAAACATAAATGCAAGCTTCACAAGGGTCCAAATGATCAGAGAATAAACAGTGTAAAGGAATACAACAAAATATACCATGTATTTTACCTAAAGTCCCCCCAAAATACTGCCAATGAGAAATAAAGCTGGAGGGCTTGTAATATGATTCACTCCTTGCTGGAAAAACCACAGTGATGAAAACATTGTACTATTCACACAATTATATAAGAAAACAGAAGCGTCCAAAAATCCTGAACATGAGAACAACAACTTTAATAAAGGAACCATGTTAATTCAGTAGAAAGGGAGTCTTTTCAACAAATGATGTTGGAAAAATTGGACAGTCATAACAAAGTGAATTTGATTACCTCAAACTAGATAAAAATTGATATTAAATGTGGAATATGAACCTAAATTTCAGAGCTAAAATTATAAAATTTTATAAAGAAACCACCGGAAAGAAATCTTTAGACTTAGGCCAGCAGATTCTTCCAAGGCCAAATATAAGAAATAGGATCCAGAAAAGAAATGATACAAAACACTTGTTCATGTATATAAAAATAGACGAAGATACAAGTAAAAGGCAAGTTATATTCTTGGTCTCTCTCTCTCTCTCTGTGTGTGTGTGTGTGTGTGTATGTGTGCTAAAGAATGTGCATTTAGAATACACAAAAACCTTTAATAATTATTTTTATTAATAGAAAATATTCTCAGAATGAAAGTGTGCAAAAGATTTGTAACAACTTCCTAGTAGAATATACATAGTAGCAAACAGCTAGTCCAATAAGCAAACCATTTCCCACCGTTGTTTAGCACTAAAGATTGCAAAAGAAAGGAACACATAACCAACTAAATAATTAAAATTAAAATAGTCAGAATTGTCAGTGCTGGCAAAGATGTGAAGTATTCTTAAGAGAAATTAAAATTTGCGGTTTATGAATATACTGTTGACTTGCACACTAATGTTTATAGCAAAGTTATTAATGAATGTTCCAAACTGCCTATCAAATGTAAACAGATAAACACGTTACAGTAGAGTATACAATGCAATGTTATTAAGCAACTAAATAGAACGAACTTCTGATGTTTGCCGTATGATTAATAAACTTTAAAAGCATAACACTAAGTGATGGAAGGTAAATCAAATTCTCTCTCCTCACGTCAAGAAAAAGGAAACAACAGAGAGTATTATCCTATTCTCATAACGATGAAGAAATCACTAAACTCAACACAGTAGTACCAGGAGGGGTGAAGGAGGCTGACTTCCAAGTGGCACAAGGGATGGTTAATTTATTGCAATTGTTGGTCAAGGCTCACTGCACTTTAAATAAAGGACTTTTAATCTCATTTAATTAGTGTTTGACAAAAAAAACCCTAAACAACAAAGAACCAAACAAGCCCTGAACACCCCCTCCCTTTCCTGAAGTTCCTCCTTTCCCTGTGATTCCTACAGGAATAAGGGTGTGTCCTCTTCTGCGTTGTCCAGAATAGAGCCTTGACGTCCTTAGGGCTTCTCCCTTGTTACCTCCAAATCAGTGGGTTCAGATAAGCTTAAGGTGTCTACACCTGCAGCCCACACCACAACCTCACTGGTCTGTGGTGTCATTTATGAATATTTCTATAGCACTCTCGTGGGTGATTCTTCACTGCTGATGCTAAGAGCAAGTCATGTTTTGCCATTTTCCGTGGTCTACCCATAGGGGAAAAGAGGGTTTTTCAGACTAACAGTAGTTAATGTGACTCCTCAGACTCCTTTTAATCACCTCTTGAAAATTAAAACCAAGTTAATTTGGCACAGTTTTAACAGGATACTGGCAAATTAACTTTTCAGTCCCTTTTATTTTACAGATGAATTTTCTTAGGTCTAAGAATGGAATAGTTATTTGGAGTTTTATTATAGATTTATTTTCCCTTCCCCTCTATTTTGTAGGCATCATGAGCTCAACTAATAACCGTCTCTGCCACGGTAAAGTGGAAAATAATGGCCAGTGTCTTTGAGATCGTCTTTGATAATTCTATGTTATTTTGTGATGTGTGATACTGGGTTGAAATGTATAGTTACAGACCTCGACTGAATGAAAACTCTATAAGAAAATAATCGGAGGACAACAGCGATCCACTTACCTTACAGCCGGTGACAATGCTGTGGCCCCAAGTGTTGGGAACACACTCAGAACATCTTTCTCCAATGGTATTGGGAGGGCAAATGCATTGGCCAGTTTTGGGGTCACAATTGTTGCCCAGATGGGAACAGTCACAAGCTTCACATGGGAAAGAGAGAAAGCAAAGATGAGTCAAAGAAAGGTAAACTTTGATATAGCATGGTGAATTCTTAATGCCTTGATTTGTTCTTTCCATTTTTTTTTTTTCCAGACAGGGTTTCTCTGTGTAGCTTTGCGCCTTTCCTGGAGCTCACTTGGGAGACAAGGCTGGCCTTGAACTCACAGAGATCTGCCTGCCTCTGTCTCCCGAGTGCTGGGATTAAAGGCGTGCGCCACCAACGCCCGGCAATAAACATCTTTTTTGTTTTTTTTCGAGACAAGGTTTCTCTGTGGTGTTTTGGTGCCTGTCCTGGATCTCACTTTGTAGACCAGGCTGGCCTCGAACTCACAGAGATCCGCCTGGCTCTGCCTCCCAAGTGCTGGGATTAAAGGCGTGCGCCACCACTGCCCGGCTTTTTTTTTTCTTTTCTTTTTTTTTCAGAGCTGAGGACCGAACCCAGGGCCTTGCGCTTGCTAGGCAAATGCTCTACCATTGAGCTAAATCCCCAACCGTTCTTTCCATTTTTTGATACTATGTTGAAGGATTCTTGTTAAGGGGAGGATGTACATACTTCGTTATTTATACCATAGTACAGTATATTTCACAAAAGTGTTGTGTCAATAAATGTTGCATTTATTTCATTTAGTAATTTCAAATTTTTTAGTTTTTCTATTAAATTTCAAGGAGAGGACATCTGCTACCTAATTCTTAACTACTTATTTTCTATCCAAATACTATAAAGTCTAATATTTTTGTTCATGTATTTATTTTACTTATTGGTTTTTATAAGCCAGTTGTTCCTTAATGAGAAAACTGAGGGGCTGCAGTCTCTCTGGGGCAGTGGGTTCTTGTATTCAGAGGTCTAGGGAGCTTGGGTTCTTTAGAGCAGAAAGAGGCACTTTGAGGTGGAAGATCCATCTATGGTCTGTTCCACAGCATCCTCAAAGTTGTAAATCCCAAAGGAACTTGGTATGCTGTCTTTTTTGTCAGGAGCTCCCTAACTACCTGCAGATGCTGTCAGAAAATGACTTTCCTGTTCAGAGTTTCTTGGCTCACTAGAGGCTTGTAGGTCATCAGCTCTTTATTCTAGACCCTGAGGAACTACAAAGAGAAAGGGAGGCTATGTTCATCAGGCTGTTTCCTGCTGAGTAGGGGTGGAGTCAGGTTTCTAGTGTCTAAAGGGGATTTAGGTCATATTTATTTCAAGCTTATGAATACTTTGCTGTAAAAGTTAACTTTTTTCTTTCTGATAATGACTTTGATTTTCAATAAAACCAACAACCCCAACTTTTAAATCCAGTACATCATGTATGTAGTTACAAATAACACTATATTTCAGTTTTATATATATTAAAAAATAATTCCATTATAAAACTTTCCAAGTAGAGTTATTTCTAATTTCCTTATGATTCGAATTTGTACTTTAATTTCAAAGGTTTCTTTCTCACTATAAATGAATTATAAAAGTATGAATTTCCTACTTATTGTATGTTCTCAAAGAATGTAAGAATTGGGTTTCAGAAGATCTTCAAGCCAATCATGAGAAGTGATGCATGCCACTTAGTGTATAGACTTGATCCAACTGGTAAGAATACAGTTAAGCACAGCATTTTATTAAAAAAAATTATTGCAAGGAAATGAATACCAAATACTTGAATTCAAAATGAAGATCAGTGTTGTGGGAAAGCTTTTAATTGGTTAGCTGATGTTTAAATCATTTTAATTGAGTCTATTTAGGTATTTGATTAAATTAAATTTTAAGGGGTCATAATTATCATACTCAAAGTGTTTCATACCAGCTGTGAATGTTTAGAACCCTGCCTGACATAGACTAAGTGCCAAATAAATGCCAGTGGTTATTGTCTTTGCTATTGTTATTGTTTTTGCTAATGCTGTGATGATAGATTTATTTATACATGACATTCATTAAGAAGAAAAATAGCATTACGTTTAAATTTATGTACTAAGAAACATGTTGGGACAGTTTGAATCATGATTTGGAAATAGAAATTCTCTATATAGAATTTCAGTGTAATCATAAGACAGGAAAACTTGAGCAATGAATTATTTTCCCTCTCAAAGTACAATGTGTACTACAACTAAAACTATTAATAAAGATAATGGTGAGAAACTCACAATACCGATAGTCAGCCATTACTCTAAAGCCATTATTAACACAGTGAATTCCAACAAATCCTCATGACATAGATACTACTGATAGCCTAAGGTTAAAAAATGAGTTTTTCAGAAAGAAATCATAGTCAAATCACACATTCAAGGTCATAAAACTAGTTATTGATGGAGCCACTAGATACATACAGGCTATTTGGTGTGAGGAATACTCTTTTCTTGAATTTTTATGAATGAATGAATGAATTCCTAACCCAGTTGCATTTTTCCCTCTCTCCCTCTTCCCTTCCTATTCCCTCCCCCAACCTTCCCTCTCCCCCCACTTCATCCACTCCTCTTCCTTTCTCTTCAGAAAAGGGCAGGCCTCCCATGTGTATCGGCCAACCATGGCATATGAAGTTGCAATAAGACTAGGCACTCCCTCTCCTATTAAGGCTGGATGAGGCAATTCAGTAGGAGGAAAGGGTCCCTGAAACAGGTAAGAGAATCAGAGACAGCTCCTGTTCCCACAGTTAGGAACCCCACAAGAAAACCAAACTACACAACTCTAACATATGTGCAGAGGGCCTATTAACTTTTGCTAGTAGAATTCACTGAATATACAATAGACCCTGAGCTGGATAGTTTTTTTGTCAATTTGACACAAGGTACAACTATTTGGGAAGAGAGAATCTCAACTGAGAAAAAGCCTCCAAAAGACTGTGGGGGAATTTTCTTGATTGATGATTGATGAGGGTGGGCCCATCTAACCTTGGATGTTGCCATCCCTAGTCTCATGGTCCTCAGTTGTATAGGAAAGCAGGCTGAGCAGGCCATGGGGATCAAACCACTAAGCAATACTTCTCCATGGCCTATGTATCAGCTCCTGCCTCCTAATTCCTGCCTTGAGCTCCTGTCCCAATTTCTCTTAGTCATGGGGTGAGACTTAAGTATTGTAAGATGAAATAAACCCTTTCTTCTACAAGTTGCTTTTGTTCACGATGCTTTATCACAGCAACAGAATCCCTAACTTAGATAGCTCTGCATTAATTCATATCATGTTAAAATATTAATGAGAATTGCACTTAAAGATCAGAATATTTTTAAGTGGTTCTTTATAATTTTTAGTACTTACAGATATTAGCTTAGAGATCACACAGGTCTTAGGAGATCTCTATCACATCACAAATGACTCAAAATGACTTTCTTTCTGATGAAAACCATAGGCTTATAATTCAGGATGTGCTCTAAAAGATACTGGTACTTTAAAATATTATTTTTATTCTTGCATGAATTTGCTACACTAGTCAAAGATGACATTTTAAAATCTTGCCATGGTGCTGAAAGCACAATACAGAGGTAATAGCTATCAGTCAATGAACTTAGTAAACAAAAGCACAACTCATTTTTGTGGTTGTTGGAATGCCATCAATTCTAAATTAGTGATATAGAGATAAAAGCTAATTTCAATCTTTACTTTCACTCCTAGTGTGCTAATTGATTGATTAATGTGTGTGTGTGTGTGTGTGTGTGTGTGTGTGTGTGTGTGTGTGTTTAGTTCATGATCAGTGTGAAATCTCTGGCTGGACATAGGACAAATGCTCTTTCAGGGAATCATGTTAGAAACTACAACCTGCATTTTCCCATGAACTAAATATCAAGATCCAACTTGTTTCTCTCCCAGAATGAAAAGGCTTTTCAGGCAGCATAGAAAAAAATATATATATAAAAATATATATATATATATATATATATATATATATATATTTGCACCAGAAAACAAAACAAAACAAAAAATTCCTCAATTCTTGTGTCCATTATGTGGCAGGAGAAGTTGAGATGTCTTAGTTTGAAAGGGGGACTCAGAAAACAGTGGCACCCAAAACCCTGAACATTTGATTTTTCAACCTGTAGAAGTCATGGGAATGGAGGGCACAGACAAAAGGGCCCATCTGCATTGGGATCTGCTGATGGTTGCTCAAGACTTGCAAGCATAGTACATGCAGGGCAGTGTTTCCAACTGTGCTATTGGTTCATTATTTCAAATTAACATATTCATTACTTTAAATATTCCGCATCACATATTTGTTTTCAACATGCATTTCCTTTAACAGAACAAGCTGTTACAAGAGCCAGGAGTATAAAATCCGAGAATGAATGCATAGGGCGTGAGTCTCATTTACAGACCTGTACAGCCTCCTTCTTGGAAGTTGAAGTAGCCATGGGCACAACGGTCACATTTCTTCCCTGCTACTCCAGGTTGGCACCAGCACTGCCCACTCTCTTCACAGTCAAATGATTTAGACCCAAAAGAATTACAGTTGCAGGGGACACATCCCCTTCCCAATTGCAGGCCAAAGGTTTCAGGCTGGTGAGGAAAAGAAAAGAAAATGTGTACATCTCAGCAAATGAGCTCATCCTGAAACAAGAAGCATGAAATCTAGAGAGCAGTGTGCAGTGAGGAACCCATGGATCACCAGGCTCTCTGGTGGCATTGACAACTGTCTATTGTTTAGTGAGTAAATGTTGACGAAGTGAAAAGTACAGTTACTTAGAAATGTCATCAAAATTAATTATCAAAATAGGCACTATGTTTTCTTTTATAGTTTCATAAGCCTTTCTATGATCTTCCTTGGTTCTAATAGTAATGTAAAGTAGATTCTGCATTACCTTGTCGGTTTTAATTTAAAAGTTTTACTCATGCCGGGCGGTGGTGGCACATGCCTTTAATCCCAGCACTCGGGAGGCAGAGCCAGGCGGATCTCTGTGAGTTAGAGGCCAGCCTGGGCTACAGAGTGAGTTCCAGGAAAGGCACAAAGCTACACAGAGAAACCCTGTCTCGAAAAACCAAAAAAAAAAAAAAAAAGTTTTACTCACTTTACTGTTAATATACTAAACTGCTTGCTTTCAGATGTCATGAACTACCTATGCTTGGCTAAAATGCTTTCAATATCATTGATCAGCATTCTAGTCATCAAAACTCATTAGTGAGAAAAGATCAATGCACTAGATTAGAAAGGTAAGGCCAGGCCTTTCAACCAAGTTTGAAACTGTAGATCCGGTATCTACCTGTAACCACATCATCTTCTCACCCAGCCTTATATTACTAGCTGTGAAGAAGTTCCTGAAATACAAGTTACCAGGCCCAGGGTACCTATGATTAAAAACACTGGCAGATTCAGGAATCATCCCTACTACTAGAAAAATGAGAACCGTGTATCATACTTAAAGTACACCACTTTCTTTTATAAATATAAAGTATGTCACATTATTATGGCATTTTAATATGGAAAATTACTCTCCGTAATTACTTCTTTGTCAAAATAATTTGTATTTTGGAAAATTAGACTTCATAATTACTTCTTGGTAAAAATTAATCTTGCCATTTATTGGGAATCACCCAAAGAGAAATGAATAAGCTTCATTATATTTTTAATATTATTGTTAGCAGTATTAGAAATAAATTTGAGAAATTAAAATTATAATGAGAATTAGACTTAATATGACTAGTTAAGAATAGTTGTATTGTTTAAAATGTACAATGAGTTGATTGAATGTGATAATTGTTAATTTTTACTGCTGGCTTTATTTTAAGTTCTATTTATAATTCAGATTTCATCATTTTAAAGTAGAAAGTAGGTAAGTGTCGACAACAATGAATACTTTTGTCATTAAATTCACCTATACATATAAAGTAAAATTTAAACAGATTTTACTCATAAAAATCATTTCAATGTAAAATCCTTACCTTAGAGAAATTAGCAGATATTAGAACAATGACTAAAGAACAAGCATGCTCATTACAAATTGTTTATCATAGCATGTAATTATAGTGACACTCAAACCTTCACTGTTAGAGAAGGTACTGAATAAATTAAATTATAGTACATTCATGCTATCAAATGAGAGGCAATTAAGTAAAATCTATTTTGAAGCGGTTTTAATGATAGGAATATGTTTATGATCCAACACCACATAAGAATTCTAAAAAGCAGCATACACATTATCTAGACTGTGATTTCAATTACATAATGTACAATGGCACACACACACACACACACACACACACACAAACACACACACACAGACACACAAACATCTACCCAGATACACACACACAGCCACACACACATACACACCCAGACACACACACTCAGAAACACACACACACACACACACACACACACACACACACACACA
>CABHPP010138211.1:0-25500 GCA_902168425.1 Peromyscus attwateri | reverse complement strand
ATTTTTTCCCCCTAAAACACAAGAGGATGCCTCTCACTTCTCTCCCCCAGCAACCTTGCTCTCTCTCCATCCTCATCTCTGTCTCCACACCCCCACCCCCCCTCCTAGTCTGAGAGACGCGAGTCATTGTTTAAGTCTAGGCCACAAATATATACACAAGTCATTTAATAACCAGATAGATGAGGAAGGCAGCCCCTCGGCCTCCTACTCACCATGCTGAGACCAGGAGAAGATGCTGGAAGGAGGGAGGGCTGCAAACTGAATCCATTTTCCTTGTGACCGTGTCGGATGCAGCCTCAGAAGCCAACATCAGCAGCCGCTGCTGGGATTTTTTTTTTCCCCTCCCTCTCTGGTTGGCGATGGTGCGATAGGAACCACCCTTTACAGCTCCACTAGAGTACCAGCAGTAGAGGTGGCGGCAGCGGCAGCACCAGCAGCATCTCTTGAGCCTCCTCCCTCTCGGAGGATGGTGTGAGCTCAGAATCAGCCAGGAACTTGCAGCAGACACCTCCTCAGGCTCCTCCTATCCTCCCCCACCCCCACAGCCCCACCCCTGCTGCGGTAGAGGCAGCCGGCCTGGCAGCTGCTGGTTGCCATGGCAATGGCCAATTGCAAGTGGCAAGCTAAGGGGGAGGGGAGAGGAGCTAAGCAAGCTGCAGGGGCTGGAGTAAAACTCAGTCTTGTCTCTGAGATGCTCTTGGTCTCTCCTATAACCTAAGCTTCAGGTAGTCTGAGAGGCGCCAAGGGTGGAAAAGGCACCGGGAAAGAACAGCTAAAGTTGAATCTAAGTTATACATTGAAATACACCAAACAGTTTAGCATGCGTTTGTATTGTCTATACGTTTTAGATGAGATACATTACATTTTTCTATTGAAAAAATAATAAATGAGAAGATTATATGGGGTGATGGGAGACTGTTATCACGCCAAAGTTCTGCATCCTTGGTAGCATCCTTTGCTCAATGCCACTCAAGGTTGTTAAAACAAAGCAAAACTGCTGGACCTTGCAATAAACCAGGTGCCCGTTACATTCTTTTACGTGCGTTCCAGTTTGTTCTCAGGTCATTTGGTTTCGCCGTTTTTCCAACTTGTCTCCTGAAAAGGACCTGGCGATATTGACCGCCTTCCCCCTCCCCCGGGAAGAAAAGGAAGTTAGAGCAAAACAAACCGGAAATACCTTTGAACAACCGAGGTTTTCGGCAGCACTAGACACTGGACAGTTCCAAACCTATCTGGCTTCAGACTCCTTGGGCGAACATTATAGGCAAGCAGTTCGTGCTATTTTCATGGGTGCCCTTTAGGAGTTTAGAAGCCAGCTGGCAGTCAGGGTAGTAGGTAGGAGAAAAGCAAGGGAATTTGCAGTGTTGTGTTCTGTTTCTAACCATAAATTATAGATGACACTAGAATTTGTCTCAGGCAGTAGTTGTAAAGATTGATTGAGATAATGCACTAAAAGCCCTCGGCGTGTAGTAAGCATACAGTAAATATTTACTATTATTAGTGAGAGTTGTGGAGCGGTACGCTGCAGACACCACTTAATCTAAAAGCTTTAAGGAAAGGATATAATAATTCCAGGTAGGGGAGAAGATACTAAATATATGATAGCTGCAATGGCTGATGGTGGTGGTGGTGGTAGTGATGGTGGTGGCGGAGGTGGCCAATTCATGAGTGTTCTAAGAGGTTGCATAGTCTCTTAAATTTGACAAATTAGAACACTGTAAATCTTGGAGAACGAAGCTAATTTTTTTTAAAAGATTTATTTTATTTATTATGTACAAAGGCCAGAAGAAGGCACCAGATCTCATTACAGATGTTTGGGAGCCACTATGTGGTTGCTGGGAATTGAACTCAGGACCTCTGGAAGAACAGCCAGTGTGCTCTCAACTGCTAAGCCACCTCTCTAGCCCCAAAGCTAATTTTTTAAAATTGACATACAAATAAAATAAATGGCAACACTATAATTAAACTAGAGTCTTCTAACATTTCAGTTTGTTCTAGTGTTCACCTTTCTTCCTTTCCTCCATAGAACAAAACTAACCTTCATGCTAATTCATGCAGGTTCAAGTGGATTGACACAGATCTCAGAGATATTAATAGTCCAGACACCATTTCTACTATTTACTAAAACTATGTTTTAAGGCAAGTTTAATTTTCCTGAACCTATGTTTGCTTCTCCATTTAAATAATGGAAATACTACAACCCCTCATGAATAATTGTGAGAACTAAGTAAGTCGATGTATATAAAAAAAACATTAGCAGAATGTCCAATGCATGGTACGTGTGGGTTAAATATTGTTTATAATTATTGCTACTTATTCATAGACAATAAATTTGAACACATGAGAGGATTTTATTTTCCTGGATAGACCTTGCTGCCACAAGCATGTTCTGACTATGCTGACTTAAAGATGACCAGGAGGCCAAGGGAACGGCACAGCTCATTCTTAGCCTTTGTTATCTGAGTCCCTTCCAAGGAGAGCTTGTCTCCTGATTTGGGCAGATAGCAGCCCTTAGCTCCTGCTAGAGCCTCAGCAGTCACGCATGGCCTGCTCACATTTCCCAACATGCACATATAAGTATGGTCCCACAGGAGGGAATGGTTGCACACATTTTGCTTTTTTTTTTTTCTCTGTATTTCATTTTCTTCTGTCCCCTCAGAGGTGGGCTCAAAGAGAAAGGAGAGAAAGAAGCTGTTGGCTATAAAGCCAAGATCACAGGAATGGCAAATTCCAACCATGGACAAGCACCTCATCACCATCTCACCATGTGAACCAAGAGATGACCCTGACCATGTGGGCCAGAGAGACTCTGGCTTCTTTGGGAGACATTTGGTGTTTGAACAACTTTCCAACTTAACCACTTTAAGATCCCCTCCTTCTCCCCCGTCCTCTTTCTCACTATGCCGATACTGCGCTATCGTTATTTGTTAGTAGTTTGCTTAGTTACTTTTGATTTACTGTATCTATTAGTTTTTCTTTTTAGTGAAATTTGTTTCTGACTTCAACAGAACCTGAGAAATTTTTAAAAAGCTAAAGAGATTGGCCCTGGAGCCAACAAACTCATCAAAAAGATGTTCACACAGGAGGGTTATTAGTTCAGAGCCAACCTAACTGTAAGAAACAAACAAGAAAGCCACACAAGCAAACAAAATGTGAAGAAAGTAATGACACCTTAGAATGAACCCAAAGGCCAATTCTTAATGAAATACCTCAACTAAACATATAATCATTTTAACTAAGAAAAGAAAAAGTTAAATTTCACTCCTCCCTGTTACTACTTTACTTTAGTGTACTCTAACTTATATCATACCAATGTGTTATAATTATAGCATAGTACACTATAATAAATTGCAAAATATTATATGGTTTAATATAGTTACTACAGTATATTCCATAATAGCACATATAAGGTGCCATGTGATTTCAATAACACACTTTTGTCTTAGTTAGGGTTTCTATTACTGAGAAGATACACCATGATCATAGCAACTCTTAAAAATGAAAACGTTTAACTGGGGCTGGCTTACAGTTTCAGAAGTTTAGTTCATTATCAGCAGGAAGAGAGAATGAAACTGAGGGGACCTGGCTTGAGCATCTGAAACCTCTAAGCCAGCTCCACCCCCATGACACACACTTCCTCCAACAAGGCCACACCTACTCCAACAAAGTCAGATCTCCTAATAGCACCACTCCCTATGAGCCTACTGGCGGCCATTTTCATTTAAATCACCACAGCCACCAGGCCTGATAAAATGAGTTTAATCTCTAGGACTATGTGGTGAAAGGAGAGAACCAACTCCTACAACTGCAAGTTGTCCTCTGGTCTTCTCATGTGCATCATAACATTGGCATAGCAAGGAAACACACACACACACACACACACACACACACACACACACCCCACAACCACAACTCACGTTACACAAAATAAACAAACTAGTGTATGAGTAACAACGTAGCTAGAGAAATGGCTCTGTGGGTAACAAACTTGCTGAACAAGCATGAGAACTGAGTTCAGATTCCAGCACCTATATAAAAGCTGGATGTGACAGAACTCACCTCTAACCACAATATCAGGGGGCAGAGATAGCCAGATCATGGGAATTTGCTGGCTGCCAGCCTAGCTGAAATGGCAACCTCCAGGTTCAACAAGAGATCCTATCTCAAAAATATAAGACGAAGAGCAGAAGAGGACATCTCAATATCAGCCTCTGACCTTCACACGTGCTTGTACGGATGAGCAAACCCTCACATACATGTGCATTCCCATGTATACTACACACATGTGGAACACACACACATGCACACAGTCACACACAAATCATCCTGAGCCAGAATAACACAATTCAAAACCCAAATACATCTTAAAGTGACAACAGCAAGAAGATAATGGCAACGAAATCTTTGACAACAGGAGATGGAGGTGGCTCACTCACTGCATCAAGTCCTCGCTGCATATGTGTAAGGACTTCCATTTGATCCTCAGTAACCACAGAAAAGCTAGAATAGGTGTCACATGTCTGTAACCTGAGAGCAGGAGTTGATGCTACAGAGAACTTCAGGTTCCAGGGTCTTGCTTTCCAACCAGTCTAGCTGTAGCAATTAGTTCTAGGGTCAGTAAAAATCCTATCCTCAGAAAATAAGACAAAGTAGCAAAGGAAAGACATGGTGAGGGCAAGTTTATATTGCTCTACAGGTGATCAAATGGACAGGTTTTGTCCCCCCTCACACACACACAGAGGAGGACACACATACACACAAACTCTGACAGCAGCTTAAGTCATCATCTGTGACATTTTAAGAAATGTATTCATGATAGTGGATGGTATGTTTCCTTACTTGGTTATTCTCTCCCACTTTGCTGTTAGCACTGAGATCAGGGTAATGCTCACTTGCTTACTGATGCATTGCTTTAGCAAGTGTTACTGCTAGCTGATGCTGAGTATTGGCACTAAGACCCAGGGATCTACCCACAAATCGTAATATGAATACTCCACTAAGCTTAAAGTCTAAAGATAATTATATGAGCAAGTTAATAAAAACAATGCTCAGAGCAGGGAGCTCCACTAATGGATAAGGAAAGGATATAATCTCCATTGGGAGAGTAGGGGATACTTTATTATTGGAGGGATTGTGGGGTGGGGTGGAAGCAGGGTGTTTCAGAGAAAGCAAAGGATGTGTGTGTGTGTGTGTGTGTGTGTGTGTGTGTGTGTGTGTGTGTGTGTTCAGATCCTGCAGGATAAAACATCACTTGTTACTCAATCTTCATTTAATCTTTAATCATCCTGGTTCTCGACATATGCTTGTGCACCAATTGCATTTTGTTGAAAGATACAACTTCTTTCCTCTGTTTCTTGGGTCAATTTGTTTGGAAGATAAAGAATTATCAATATCTAAGAATCTGTGAAGTTGTCAGGATAAAAAGGAAGAAAAGCAATCAAAGGATTAGTTTTCCTACAATACAAAAAGACACCTGGACCCTGGACAATGACAGCTGTCCCATTATAGATTTAAATTGCATTTAGCAATACAAACCTTTGCTCTGATGTGGAAATAAAAATCAGGTTTCCTTTTCAAATCCTGGGCAATTGCAGAGGAGTTAGTGGTAGATAACACTTGGGTTTAAAAACACCAGCAAACCAGGGACTCTGGCTTAGTTGGAGTTTCTACTGCTGTGATAAAAGACTATGACCATGACAACTTGAAGAAGAGAGGGTTTATTTCATCTTATACCTTCCAGTCCATCATCTAAGGAATTCAAGGAAGAAACTGATGCAGAAACCATAGAGGAATACATGCTTACTGGCTTGTTGCCTGGAGCTTGGTCAGCCTTCTTTCTCATACCATTCTAGACAGTGGACCCATGGATGGCACCACCCCTTGTGAGATGGTCCCACCTATATCAATCATTAATCAAGAAAGCCCCATAGGCTAGCCACAGGCCAGCTACTTGGTGAGGGAGTTCCTCAACAGGGATTCTGTCTTCCCAAATGAGTCTATCCTGTGTCAATTTGTTATAAAGTCAGCACAGACACTGTACTGGCTAGTTTTGTGTGCCAACTTGACACAAGCTAGAGTCGTCGGAGAGGAAGAAGACTAAGTTGAAGAAATACCTCCATGAGATCCAGGTGTAAGACATTTTCTCAATCAGTGATCAATGGGGGAAGGCAAAGCCCACGGTGGGTAGTGTCATCCCTGGGCTGATAGTACTGGGTTCTGTAAGAAAGCAGACTGAGCAAGCCATGGGGAGCAAACCCTCCATGGCCTCAGCATTAGCCCCAGCCTCCATGTGCCTGCCCTGTTTGAGTTCCTGTCCTGGCTCTCTTCAGTGATGAACTACAATGTAGAAGTGTAAGTCCAATAAACCCTTTCCTCCCCAACTTGCTTTTGGGTCATGCTGTTTCATTGCAGCAATAAAAACCCCAAAAGAGACACCAAGGCCATAAGAACAGTTTTGTCTCAATGGCCGTTTCTAACATTTGCAACCATAAAGCCTATAAACAGGCTAGGCCAATTCCAGCACACATGCAAGTTTTACTTCATCTTTTAGTTATCTATAGCAAGTGCTGATCTTTCCATAGTATTTGTAGAGACATTATATTGTCTAGAGACTTTCAAAGTCATTTTTCAATATAAGACGTGTATTTTTTCATGATCAAGAGCTTTGATGTGCAATGAGCACCCACAGCTCACAGGGAGCAGAGCAGGCATACTTCTTGCTCTTGTGGAATTTTCAGTCTAGGTGTGAGTATAAGGAAAAGATAACCAATAACATGGTAAAATGGTAATGACGCCATGGTGTCCACTATGGAGCCAAAATGTGAAATTTGGCTTGTATTTGTCATATGGCAGCTGACAAAAGGGATCTGGTTTGAAAGATGAACTCTGGGGTAAGAAAAATACAGTGAGGAGAAACATATTCAAAAGTGCAGTTGTAGATAGGGTATAGTGATAAAAATACAAAGTAATTCTGAGAGGTTTTCGGGGAAATGAGCAGGAATGAATATTCAGTACCATGTAGCCTGGTGTGAAGTTTAGATTTGACTAAAGACCTAATGGAAAATTAATTAGTGATGAGTCCAGTGGCTGCATCTGCATGGTGATGGCTAGGTCAGTGTGGTGGCAGTGCAGGTAAGGAAAACTGAAGTGCTTCGTGGATATTTTACAGGTAGAATTATGAGGCATTGCTCATGGATTAGCTCTCCAGGTGGAGGGCAAGGAAGGTATCAAAGATTGTTGCCAGTCAATGTCTTCTTTCAGAAGGATGCGCTGTTAGGCTTTACTTTCTTTGCATTTTACAGTGAGGAAAAGCCTCAGAGTGCTGGCTTTGGGAAGTTGGGAAGTGTGTGGAAGTCCGGGGATTTTAAGTACTTGACTTCCAAGGTTCCTGTGCTCAAGTCCCCAGGGCTACTGCTTCTCTGAGCTCAGCACTAAGGAACATGAGCGCTGAGCTCCTGCTACCACAGTGAGAACGATGTGGCTGAGAAGACTATAAAGAGGCCCTGGTCTTAGATTCTTTTCATTCTGAAAATTCCAAGGTCCTTGAAAAGTGGGTTGCAAAGAAGAAAATGCCTTCCTCTCCTCAGGGTCTCCAAACACTCCAAATTCCACTTCCCACTGTAACTAGCCTGCCTTCCTTCTCTGTAGGACTTACTCTCACTCCATAATTATGAGACTTGGTAAGTATATCTTCTGTTTTTTCCCCTATGGACTTATGTGTTTGAATACTTAGCCATCAACTGCTGTTGCTATTTGGGAAGATTATGGGACATTTAGAAGGTGGAACCTTGCTGGAAGCAGGCTTTGAAGTCTTATACCCCACTTCCCATCCTCCCTCTTCCTGTATGCAGATGAAATATGACCAGCCAGCTTCCTGCTACCGCTGCTGTGACCGCTCTATTGTCGCCATGTCTTCCTCTCTATGATGGACGCCTTCCTTCTGCAACTGCAATCCAAAACAAACCTTTTCTCCCCTAAGCTGCTTTGGTCAGGCATTTTGTCACAGTAAGGGGACATAAACTAATACATGTCTCAGTCTCACTGGGATGGCCACTAAGCCTGACAACCTGTGGTCAGTCTCTAGAACCTACATAGTAGAAAAAGAGAACCAACCCTGCAAGTTGTCCTCTTATCTCCACGGTGTGGCATGCACACACATGCATGCATACACACGTAAGTAAACCAGTGTAAACATAAACAAACAAAAAAATCTGAGCTCATGTCTGGCACATGAGACACTGTGAACCCCAGCTTCGGTACCCTGTAATCACTCTCCCTTTAGTTTCTGACTTCCCTGTGAAACGCTTGAAAGTCTAGCCTTTTCCTTCAGTTCCCCCCCACCCATGTTTGTGAAAAATGTTCCTCATATTGTCCACCTAAAGATTCCAAAACTATCCCTTAGGATCCTTAAGAGTTGAGTGCTTATATTCCTTTAAGAAACAAGTTGTGTATAGGACGGGAGCAGAAAGGGCTCTCAGAACATGAAGCTCCCAGATTTCATGCTCTGTCTCTTATATTTATGAGCCAGCTTTCTTTAAATATTTACATCCTGAATTTATTTTTTATTACTATTTGATTTGTTTTTTACTGTTGATCTGAAGTATGAAATTGGGAAGCTGGCACTTGCCCATAATTCCATGTTAGAAAAATGTACAACGGAAGGGTTTGAGACAGGGGCATGCCTTTAACTTTTCGTCACTGAGGACAAGTCCTTGGAAGAAACCTGCATACCCTCTGCCCCACTGCGTCCTCCTAGAGCTTGGTTGGTTAACATGCCCTTGGTCCCAGTTACTTCTTACAAGCTAAAGGACCTAACTGAGATGTTAGAAATGCCTTTCCTGGACTGGTGGATTTGGATCTCAATAAAAATAGTGAAGGAAACACAGAGCCAAATCTAGAAAAGGTAGTTTAGAAAGGAAGCTTCCCACATTTTAACTTTCAAACTTCTTTTACTCCAAATTAAAAATTCTTCTTTATTCTCTTTTCAATTCTCCTTTTAATAAGTTTTCAATATTTAATAATTAGATACATAGATGATTGATAGGTAGATAGAGAATGATAACGATAGATAAATAGATAAATGATAGTAGATGACAGATGATAGATAGATAGATAGATAGATAGATAGATAGATGATAGATAGATAGATAACAGATAGATCACCTCTTAGTTCTTGAAGCATCCTTTTCAAAGCTGACAAAATCAAGACTCTTGGACAAATGCAAAATAAATATGTCAAAGATTTAATTAGTTAGGTGTTACAGCTATCCAAAAATAACATTAGAGAATCAAGTTGTTTTGAGGTGGCTATGCAGAAAAGGACAACTATTAGCTTTGGTTTTGAAATCTCAGTTGATTCTGAAACCCTAAGTTAAAATGTTATATGCAAAATGACCTTTGTGACCTTGATTAAGCTGAATCAGTGGTTGCCTTTTGTTCTTCACAAAAGCCAGCTCTTCTATCACCTCCACCAACCGACAAAGTGAATATCAACCTATTTTCTTCTTCCTAAGAGATATTGTACACAGGGTATTAAAGCCACAATGATCTGATATTAAAATCAGAGAAATGAAATCTACCTTTTATTAAAACTTTCATTGGATCTTACCACATGGTTTTAGCATCATCTTGTGACTCACAGCATGCCCAAAGACAAATATTAGGATGAGTGCTTTATCTGTACCTTATTTCTCATGGTGTCTTCCCAATTTATATGTATGGTAGAGAGATAAATAACTGAAAATTGAAGACAAGAAAAGAATAGATGAAAACTTTTCCCCTACACTGACTAGGATGCTGTGAACCTGTGCCAGTTTTCACCCAGTCAGAATGGTGGTGTCAAGTATGCTGTGTGTGGTGGTTTGAAAAAGAAAAAATGGCCTTCAAAGAAAGTGACACTATTAGGAGGTATGGCCTTGTTGGAGTAGGTGTGGTCTTGTGGGAGGAAGTGAGTCACTGTGGAGCCGGGCTTTGAGGTCTCACATATGCTCAAGCCACTCCCAGTGAGACAGACCACTTCTTGTTGCCAGTGAGTCAAGATGTAAGAATTCTTAGCTCCTTCTCTAGCACCATGTCTGCCCACATGCTGCCATGTCCTGCTATGATGATAATGAACTAAACTTCTGAGCTGTAAGCAAGCCACCACAATTAAGTGTTTTCCTTTATAAGAGTTGTCATGGTCATGGTGTCTCTTTATAGCAATAGAAACCCTAACTAAGACACTGTGCTTAACTGTGAGAAAACTGGAAAGTTGATGATACTCAATACATTGAAGCCCAAGAAGTTCTGCTCAAAGGGAATTGTTCTCTCTTCTCTAAAAAGGTTTTACATAGAAGGCAAAGTTCTTATATATCCAAAAAGAGCACAAAGAAGAGGTCTAACTGAGTTATTTCTACCTTGAAAGAGATAGCTAAGCATTTCTGCCAGTGTTAAGAACATTTGGTAGCTGAGGTCAACTAGTCAACTGATATGCCATGAAGATTAGCCTTCCTGCAGGGTGGCAGGAGATGCAGACCTCTGTGAGGTGCATCTAGAAGCATGGTAGAGTGAGTAACTGCTGTACTCTCTCTTGGTCTCCTACAATAACCTCTTGGGGACTTTTAAGGAAATACTGGACCTGAAGATGTAGAAGGAAGTCATAGAATAGATTGAGGAGCCAAGTGACCAATCCATTTGAGTAGATCAGAGTTCATTCATTGCTAAATCAATGAGGGTTTGCCATATTATGATTATAATACAAATACTTATTTTCTTCTATGATTTTATTGCAAACTTTTTTTCTGCCAGTGGCAGCTTCCTCCTCCCCCTCTTCCTCTTCTTCTGGTATTGAATAATCAGTTGGTGTTCTTTTCTCTAGGGAAGACTATTTCTCCCACTCTCAGCATTCCTTGGTTGCCTGTAGTTCTTTGAATAGAGATGAGGCCTAGTAGGCTTTCCCTCAGCACATTTAGCATGTCCATTGTTGTTGTCCTTGTTCAGTATAAGATAGCTTTCTTTCTTGGGCAGAGGTTTTTACAATATTAAGGAGAGGACTAAATAGTATTAGGATTGAGTGGACATTTTTTTCCTGGGGATTGGTATACAGGACTGCTGTCTCTATCACTAATCTTCCACCAGGAGTCAGCTACTGTCTGCAATGACAGTCCATGACCAAAGGTCATCACAAGTCTGGCAGGTGTTAGCATCTGCTGCTGTCTGATGTGGCTGTGACTAAGCACCCTACCCAGGGTCAGCTCTGGCCTCATCCCCACTTCTACAACATCCTCCACATACTGTGGGACTCTACTGACCCATGAATCTTACTCTCAGTCAAGTCTGCCCCCCTTCTTAGGTCTGTGGCATCTCCCATATATTGCAGCACTCTGCCTTCCTGGGTACTCTGTGTTCTGTTGTTTAAGACAGGGTCCCACTATCTAGTTAAAGCTGCTCTGGAACTTGCTATGTAGCCAAGGCTGGTCTTGAACCCATCTACCATACTCCTGTCTGTGTTTTCTAAGAACTGGGATCTTAAATATAAATTACAATGTCTGGAATTTTACATTATAAAGATCATTTGTCCCCAAAGACATTATATCATGATGATGTCAAGAGGTAAAAGTGCTTTGTATCATACAATGTCCCACTTTCATATAATTTTCTGAAAAGTGGCCTACATCTGGCTATACAGTGTCTTAGTTAGGGTTTCTATTGCTGTGAAGAGACACCACGACCATGGCAAGTCTTATAAAGGAAAACATTTAATGGGGTGGCTTATTTTCAGAGGTTTAGTTCATTATCATCATGGTGGACATGGTGGTGTGCAGGTAGATATGGTGCTGAAGAAGGACCTAAGAGTCCTACATCTTATTTCACAGGAAGTGGTCTGTCTCACTGGATGTGACTTGAGCATATATGAGACCTCAAAGCCCGCCTCCACAGTGACACACTTTCTCCAACAAGACCATGCTTCCTACTAATGCCACTCCCTTTGGGGGCAATTTTCTACCAAACTGCTGCATGTAGATATACAAGAAATAAGAGATTTGTTTCATGGTTCTTCTCTGAATGGACATCTTCATGTTCCAGAACTGTGCCTAGGACATCAGGTTTAGAATGAATATTTTATGCCTAATTGTGACCTCTTTAACCTAAATTATACTATGTCAAAAGCCTGACCTTTTAAATTTAAATTTAATTTAAATTAAAGTTATATAGAGATAGTCTTTGTTAATGGCTTGGACCAAAAATAGGATGAAATTTAATTTTTATTTTTCACTCTCAGTCCCTCAGATCAATCTAAGACCCTATATATAGGATTGTGGTGGTATTGTGTTCCCCAAAATATTGTGCACCCTAATAAACTTATCTGGGTTCAGAGACAGAACAGCCACTAGATACAAAGGCTAGAAAATGGTGGCACTCACACCTTGATTCCTAGCATTCCAGAGGTAGAAATCCCTCTGGATCTCTGTGAGTTCAAGGCCACATTGGAAACAGCCAGGCATGGTGACACACCCCTTTAATCCCAAGAAGTGAGCCTTTAATCCCAGGGAGTGATGGCAAAAACAGAAAGATATATAAGGCATGAAGACCAGAAACTAGAAGCTTTTAGCTGGTTAAGGTTTCAGGCTTCGGAGCAGCAGTTCAGCTGAGATTCATTCTGAATGAGGACTCAGAGGCTTCCAGTCTGAGGAAACAGGATCAGCTGAGGAACTGGCGAGGTGAGGTGGCTGTGGCCTGTTCTGTCTCTCTGATCTTCCAGCATTCACCCCAATAACTGGCCTTGGGTTTGATCTTATTAATAAGAACTTTTAAGATTCCTGCCACATAGGATTGTAGGAGCAAATAGTTTGAGATGGAAAAAAAAAAAATGAACCTCATGCTTGGAAGACTACTACCTTTTGTTACTTTATTTCCTCTTCCTCCTCCTCTCTCCTCTTCTTTCTTTTTCTTCTCTCACAATGGAGATTGAACTTAGGACCTCTCATACATGCCAAAGAAGAGCGCTACCATTAGCTGAATTACCCAGCCCTCAACTTACTTTGTGAGATTTTGCTAAATTTTCAAGTCTAGTCAACTTACGATTCTCTCACCTCAGGGCCCTAAGTAGCTGGACATTCAGACCTGCATTTTCTCCTATTTCTTAGGATTTAGCTAACCTACCTTATTTCTTTGTCTTTGGCCATCACATATTCTTCCATTTGATACTTGTGATAGTTGGTTTTAATGTCACTTTCCATAGAGTAAAATCAACTGAATAGAGATCCTTAATTGAAAAATTACACTGATTGCCTTAACTTCTAGGAGAAGACACCCCAAAGGTAGGTGGAATCTTCTGGTAGTTGCCCAGATGTAAAAGGGAATAGTAGAAGGAGGACTACTGGCCTTTGGCTCACTTGGCCTTCCCTCTTGATGCCCTCTTGATTTATTCTGCTGCTGCTACTGTTATAGAACCCTGGTCTCCAGCATTCCATCACTGACCAACAACCAGCAGCTCTTCAGGAACCCTCTATGTTTCCAACGACAGATTGGGACTTCTGTGGCATTGAGCCTCATGGTCTTAGCAACTGCCATGTTGTCAGTCTCTCCTGTGTGAGACAACCACTGTGGACCTTTCTTGCCTGGTACCTCAGAACTGAAAAATCTGTGGGGTTTTCATCCTCTCAGATGTGAGAAAACTGTTATTATTTCAGCACAAGATGATTTAATAAGATATATATCTTATTCACATCATATGTTTTATATGTTATATATAATATAATCTTATGTTTTATATCTTATTAAATCATGTATATACAATTATAGATAATATATATTTTTATATATTTTTTATTTTATTTTTTATGTGCATTTGTGTTTTTGCCATGGGTGTCGGGGTCCCCTGAAACTGGAGTTTCAGACAGGTGTGAGCTGCCATGTGGGTGCTGGAAATTGAACTCAGGTCCACTGGAAGAAGAGTCAGCAGCACTCTTAACCCTTGAGCCATCTCTCCAGTCCTATAGATAATATATTATATATAATATAAATCTTATTAAGTCATCTTATGTTTGATATATCTTATTAAATCACACACAAACACACACACACACATAATTTTGCATCTTTTAATGTTAAGGTGTCTGGGATGGGTTTTTACACATATAATTTGGTCAACAAATTGCTATGGCAGTATTAGGTAGGCTGGAGCTTGATCCTAACTCTTTTACCCTCTTTCTCATTTTTCTTCTGGCCAAGATTTCAAAGTTGAGGAAAGAACAAAGAACAATAATGTAATTCCTTCATGTCACACACTCATCTTTTCAAGATTCCAGCTTTCTCTAAATTGTGTTCAAGTTAAAATTTTGTATGTAGTTTCTAGGAGAGGGGCGATGATGATGTCTTTTCATTGAGTTACCCTTGAACATGCCATAATGATTAGCAGGAGTCTTAATACTCCAATATCTAATTTCAAACACTAGCCTTGGAGGCAGGGCTTCATGTGCCTTTTCTAATTTGTACCAATTCTTCTTTGGTCTTCTGTAGGCAACAGAATATAAGGACAGTGTTTTCAGAAACACTCACCTTGCCTTGCAGTGAAAGCCGCAAAGCAGAGCTTCAGTCATAGTCTGTCTCACTAGAGAAAGCATTTTCCTAAAGCATTTCTGATCACCCTGTGTCTCCCAACTACCCAGATCTGAGTAAGACTGGCTTGAGATGCTACACAATCAGATTCTGATTGTAAAAGACCCAGCTTCTAATGATGAAGTCACAGAGCAATAAATACATATAAATTGTGTTGGTGAGATGCAAGAGAGAGAAAAAGAATAAATGGTGGTACATAAGTCTCCAGACCATTAATTCCAAATATCACACTTTGTTAAATGAAAAAAAAAGAAAGAAAGAAAGAAAGAAAACAGAAGGATCTTTCAAGAAATGGCTAAGGAGAAAGGCTATTTTTCTTCTGCTCAAAGATTAAGCTAAGAGATTTATGAATTGAATTTTGGATTTGAATAGAGAGTAGGGTTAATGTCTTATATGCTTCTCTACAAATGATTAGCTTCTTTTTCCAATTTTTTTCATTATCAATTTTTTTACCTTCCAAAATTAATTTATGTTATGATGTTTTCATGCATATGTGTCTGTTTATACTTCATGCTATAGGTGCTTAGAAGGTAATAAGTATTCTTTATTTCCCAGGGACACTTTTTTGCTTTAGCTTTCCTATCCCCTTTCCAGCCTGTCTTTGTGGAGGGAACATGAGGAGCAGAGCATGTAATAGGTCCATTTGGGAACAAATACCATGATTCTTTCAGCAAAGAATTTAAAATAAAATTCGTCACAGCTGTTATACAATTAGGAAAAGAAGAGGGCTGGGTGTAACATAAAAGGAAGAAATCAGAAACTATCTCCAGAAGACTGATGGAATATGGGAAGAGCTGGAATTGTTAAAACATAAATTCTTGAAGAAATGGCTTGGAATTAAACTCAAACCTCTTAGGAAGGTGAGCTTCTCATTTGTTCACAATGTCCTTGACTTGAGCCTATGAGGAAAACCCTGAATAGTTGGTGTGATTGTCCGTCACAGTAAGGATAAGCCTGATTCTGTATAGTGTGGTGTGAACCATCTACTACTGTTGAAGAAACTGCTGTGATCTGGTAAAGAAGATGCTCAGAGATGCTTAGAAGAACCTTCAGACAAAAGCAAATAACAATGAGTCACTCTTAGTGTTCCTTATCAGCAGATTAGACTGTCTGCAAAGCAGCAGTGAGGATCATATTCTTTCTATCCTAGTATCACAGGTCAGAGTATTAGTGGCTTTGGAGTAGAGTGATTCTCTCTCTCTCTCTCTCTCTCTCTCTCTCTCTCTCTCTCTCTCTCTGTGTGTGTGTGTGTGTGTGTGTGTGTGTGTGTGTGTCTATCTCTCTCTGTCTGTCTCTGTCTCTCTTTCACAGTTTTACAGGAACCTTCCTGGTGTCTCTTCCAGCATGACACTCAACCTTGCAGAACAAGCTTCATGTTATTTCTAAGGTAAGCAAAATTCCAACTTGTGTATGCCCAAAGTTTCTAGGATTCCATTCCATCCCATAGGGAGTACATTATGTTGTATTCTTACAGTTAAAAATTGCTATACAATATTCAGAAAGTTTTTCAAGTCAATAGTTATGTAATCTACCATATGCAAACAAATATGAGCTTCTCCAAGGAAGAATATTAAATATCATTTGATTATTACCTGCAGACTTTATTAGATGCAGGATGCTTCCGTTACAGGAATTCCATCCCTTCCTAAGAGCATAACCAGATCTCTCAGACATGGACCTTAAGGAAAGAGTTTTACTTTTTACAGAGTCTGTCTTCTGGAAAAACATCATCACATTGTTAATAAGTCATGCTCTTTGTTTAACTTGTGGAATTAGAGACAAGCTTTAACAAGGACAGTTCAGGGAAGTGGAATTAGGAAAACTACAACTGTACATTGTAATCTCAAATGTGTCTCTTTATTTTTCCCCAATTTCACCAAGCCCTGACATATTTAGATACCTAGAAAAAAAAAAAAGAACAGAATCATTTGCTTCAAATAATGCCCTTATTTCTTGCCATTTTCATGGACCCAGCAATCATGTTTAATGACCGTGGGATGAGGAGTATGAGAAATAAGAAAACATTTCATCTCTTGAAACCTCCTTTAAGTATATCAACTACTTAGGAGGTGCCTTTGCAAATCAGTCCTCAGCATGGCAGGTTCTCTTGGAAGAATCCATTTCAACTTGGGCATGGCCAAGTTTTCTATTGTTTAATTAAAAAAATTGTTAGACTTATTTTTATTTATGTGTGTGTTTGTCTAAAGGTATGTCACATGTCTGGGGTTGTCCCCTAAGGCTAGAAGAGGGTACCTGTTCCCCTGGAACTGTAGTTATAGGCAGTTGTGGGCTACCTAATGTTGCGTAAGGGAACTCAAGTTGTGTCTTTTAGAAGAGCAACAAGTACTATTTTTTTTTAAAAAAAAGTAATTAATTTCAGTATATGTACATCAGTGTGAAGGTGTCAGATCCCATGAAGCTGGAGTTGCAAGCTGCCATGTGAGTGTTGGAAATTGAACCCCAATCCTCTGGCAGGGGAGCCTGTTCTCTTAACCACTGAGCCATCTCTCCAGCCCCAGCAGCAAATACTTTTAACTGCTGAGTCATCTTCCCAGCCCCTATTGTTGAATCTTAGGGGAACAAATTTTTCTGTCAGAGTGGGAGCCTCTCAGAGCACCGTTATGACAAATAAAAAGAAAACAAAACAAAAACACCCTTGTCTAACACTTTCTCATTTGTGTTCCAGCTCTCTGGTATGGCAACCATAGCAAATCAGTTTTGTAAGTTAAGCAAAGAAACTTAAAGTTTATTTGATTCTATCATTTTCTTTGGGTTTGTTGATAGCTAACATCTTAGATTTGATGCTTAGTTTTTCCAAGGAGAACACAGATAGTATTTTAACTGTCAGGATCACAAGAAGAGTTTTGCTGAAATCTGAAGAAGTGAAGATGAATGTTATGTGCACTAAACTTCTATGCATTCTTTCAAATCACTTCATCCTAGTTCAAGTTGTCCACCCACTGTGAACCAGGGAAGAACAAACGGAAAAGTCATTCTCATCTTCTAGTGTTTCCCTGTCCTCAGATTCATGGAAAAGGACTCACACAGGGACTAAAGAATCCCAACAAAGGAAGATTTTATGCAGCCTTTGCTTGCCTGTAGAGCTCACTCAGAAAGATCTTTGTGGTCTAGCTAAAGAAATGATACTACAAAGAGGTTTTCATCTCCTTTCTTTGCATCCGCAAATACATGTGATATTTTCTCTATTGTCCCCTCTGAGAGCTTCAACAACTTGCCAGTGCCCATGAGTCACAGCTGAGGATGGGCAACAAATATAGTTAAGAAGAATGTAATGAACACACTTGCTTCCAGTTGGTCCTTGGTTTTAAAACTCAGTATAGATGACATCATTGTTAGGTAGAGCAAAAGGCTCTATTTTATTTCAGACACTTCCTCTACTATTTCTATCTCTGCTTTGTGGTCCAGACATGATGTAGATAAGGTTAAGCAAAGAAAGCAAGGTATTATTTTATGAGACCCCTTTGGAACTCCTGAGCATTGCACTGATACTGTATTTGGGGCTCAAAGCCTATATAAAAAATCAAAACTCACTAGAGAACACGTTTGAGCCCCTCTTTGGAGGTTTTCCTAGTGTTCCCCAAATAACACATCTTATACTTAGTTATTCCTCATTAATTTGGGGAGAGCATACCACATGCTAGGCATAAAGCAAAGCAAAGCATATACACCTGAAATTCGGTTGGGTGTCTATAATCAATTGTATCTATTGAATATTCCCTCGTCCATAGCCTTTACAAGTGATCTACTAGAAACTCGGTTAAATGTGGAACTAGAGGCTTTTACCACCTCCCAGGTAAAGCAAATACACCCTTCAGTAGGTCTGCCGGGTGGCAAAGTGAATCCCAGAAACTAATTTTAGAAAAATATTTGGGATACACTGACTTTTGTTCTAAGAAAATGATCTTTCATGGCATGCATATTCTAAAACCAGACATTCAAAACTCATTTAATTCATCACAATTTTAAAACCCTTCCTACCTCCTGCCTTCCTTCCTCCGGTCCCTAGTATTCCAGTCTTCTCCTTCCTTGAATCTTCGCATATGCTATAAACCATATTTCCTTTGCAATTCTCAGTGAACTATTCAGATTTGACTCTGTGGACTAACTTTGGCTTCTAGTTATCTAAGAACTTTTACTGATATTCCTGGTTGTGCTAAAGAATACAATCTATAGAAAATTATAACATTTAAAATAGTGGTTGTGGTGTACACCTTTAATCCCAGCACTCAGGAGGCAGAGGCAGGCGGATCTCTGTGAGTTCAAGGCCAGCCTGGTCTACAGAGTGAGTTCCAGGACAGGCTCCAAAGCTACACAGAGAAACCCTGTCTCGAAAAACCAAAAGAAAAAAAAACAAAACAAAACAACAACAAAAACAAAAACAGTGGTTAGTGGTTGTCTCACAGACATCTATTATCCCCTTCCCAGAATAGAGGCTAAACTACTTTTGAATATGTTGATGCTTTGTATTAGATGTGACTATTTATCTTGATTAAAATACAAGATGTTTGCCATGATAGTTGATGGCTCCTTTCTTTGCCTCTCAAAGCCCCTGCAATATATAGGTCTAGACACCACTGAGCAGTCACCTGTTCAGCATTTCAGTCCTTTGATTCTTTTGACCTCTCAGAGATGATGAAGCCATCCAATAAATTAGTGAATAAAATTAATAAATTAGGGAATAAAATAAAATTCACTAACATAGTTAGTGAAGTGATCCAGTGCTTGACTGAAATCCAGATGCTTAGACTAAACCAGCATTAATTGTATAGTATTAGGCATAATCAATAGTAGTAGGCATTGTTCTAGGAGATGATTAGGTCGTGCAGCTTCTCTCATGAATGGGATTGGTGACCTTTATCTGAGCTTCTTCTTGCCCTTCTGTCTTCTGCCATGTAAGGGCAGTTGGACACCACCTTGGAAGGAGATAAGGGGCCCTCACCACATATCTAACATGTTTATACTGTAACCTTGGCTTTCCAAGTCTCCAGAACCATGCGAAACAAATTCTGTTGTTTATAAAGAAATTACTTAGCCTGTGGTATTTTGCTGCAGCAGCATAAATGGAAAAGACACTTAGTTCCAAGAAACTGAAAGCAAGATACAGAAGAGGTAGGAAATGAGAAATCTCCCTGCTTATGTAATTCTCAGGTTGTGGATCTCACACAAGTGAGCTAAGCTGAAATTTTGAATGACTATGATATATCTTAACACTCATGGTCCAGTAATAACTGTCATGTCATTGTTGATTAATTTAATAATGTAATTATTCTTTGAGAATGTACAGTTCAAATGTTCTGCATGACTTATTCTTATGTAAGAGAATTTAAAAAAAAATAGGTTCACTCTGCTTTTCTTATCCACTCACAAGTCTCACTGCATTGACATTGATGTGATTTCCTGTTAGTCCACATTGCAAGGGAAATATCCTAAGTATGAGAACACTAGAAACATGTTTCTTTAAATAGAGAAGAGAGTTCCCTGCAATTAAGAATTTCAGAAGGTTATTCTCAATGACTGTTAACACTGAAGCTAAGGTAAGCAGACAAGGTGGGAGCAAGTGAAAGCTGAGCACAGGCTTGCTGCAGGATGCTAATTACACAATGTCACACAGGAAATGCTGTGCACAGCCCCTACTACTATTATTTTTCTAAAGAGGCATAGTGTCAGACTGCCTTTTATATATTTATTCTTACACCCATTGACTAGTGCCGCTCTCGCCTTCATCAGAGCAGCATCTTTGTACAGTGGGTGGCGGTTAATACAGAGACTTACAACTGGTAAAAGTTCAGAGAATAAGTGGCTCTAGGGTTCTCAGTCCTAAATGGGCCAAATCTAACACATCCCATAGCCAACAAGCACAGGGAGCACTGTGCAATGTGGGGAGGGAAGATTGCAAGAGTAAATGGTTGAAGAAGATGGCTGTAAAATAAAGCCTTCTGGATATGACAGAGTCACTGCATTCCTGAACTCATACCAGCTGTGTTTGTTGACACAAGACCTGCACAAGATCAAGCCAGTTGGCACTCCAGCATAGACAGGGAAAGTACTCACTAATACCCACTCCTTACTGAGGAACTCTTGGCAGTTGATGGTGCCTTTGGAAGATAGAAAGTCAGTTTCCTTCAGAGGTGTGGCCCACGGTCCTTTTCCTGTTCTCCAGTGGGTGGTACCCTATACCTATGTGTCTATAGGCATCATTAATTGGACTCAATGAGTTATCATATAAGAGCGGCAAGCATAGAGAGAAAGAGAGGAAGACATGAAATCAGGAAAGGAGTAAGGGGGTACTGGGAAGAGTTGGAGGGAGAAAACAGAGGGTGGTAGTGGAAGTGATCTGCATACATTGTATTCATGTGTTAAATTACCAATGAATAAGAAAAAATTGAATTTTATGCAAATCCTTTCAAAGAAAACTTAATCTGAGTCCCCATTTCATATGTGTAGTCATCTCACAGACCTGGTCATTAGTATTAGTAATGAAAAGTAAATCTTCATATGCTTCACTGTATTTAGATATCCCTAGTTTAAGTATTGATAGTTAACAATACTGCATTTACTTTATAACTGAATAAATGCCACCCTTTTCAAAGCTAGGAAACTGAATTTATTTGTGAGCTAATATTAGCAGGAAAATAGACAAGGTCACCTAAACGAGTCTCTCTTGTTCTGATCAATTGTCTTCTTCATTTTCTACACACAGAGACATAATAACATGCAATGTGAAACTCTTCAGGCTGAGGTCTGAGGAAATGAAAACTCTGGTTGATCAATTGCCCTTTCCTAATGATTGTGGGTAAATTAACGTACAACTCTGTCTTAGAAGTGACTATGTCAGTTTTCTATATTTCAACTTCCAAATTTCTTATCAGTTAGTTTTTTCTTTGACCTTGTCACACATATACATAAAAGATACTGATCACCCCCACATCTGACCCTCTTTCATCTCGTGTTTACCCCCCCATCCCTACAAATCTCTTCCACACATTCGTGTCTATTAGTTTTGTTTTGTTATGACCAACTGAGCTTAACCAGGGCTGTCTGTGTGGCCATCAGTTTGGAGCTATCCTTTGGAGCCTGCTGGGCTCAGCAATTGGTATACGACTGATGACAATAATTCTTTATCTCCAAGAATCTATCAATAACCAATAGTCGAAGAATGAAAGGTAGCGTTCCATAAGCTCATCCCTATACAAAACTGTTCACAGGGTCAGTTTTCTGCAGATCCATTGTAAGTAACTGCAGTTGTCAATTAATTCCTAGTTGTAGACATTATATCAAATGGAGAGGATGGCATTTCATAACCCTTCACCCTATATTGTGTCTGTTGCATCCTGCCCTCTCTTTCACAAAGTTTCTCATGCTTTAGAGAGTGTGCTTTAGATGTCTTGATTGGTACTAGGCCCTCACCCATAAGTCGTTCTCAGCATCTTGAGGAGCCTTGGGTCTCTATATTCACCATGATTCACTACAAAAAGAAGCTTCTCTGATTAAAACCAAGAATAACTTTCATCTATTTTCATCTATATGTTTCATCTATACATATGTATAGTGTAGTCTGATGCCATATCACTTAGTTAAAACAGCAGTAATAAGTTGTTTCCTTGGGGTTAGGATGTTCCTAGGCATGGGCTGTTAATTGGGCTTGTAATACTAGGAATGGGTCCTCTCCTGGAGAGCAAGACTCAAATCCAACTGGAATAGTTTTTTACCTCTATAACAGTCATGAAATTATTTTACAGGTGGGAACATCTTACCTGGCAGGTTGGTTCTGTGGTTCACAGGAGTCATAGCTGGGTAAGAACATTGATGTCTTTTTTCTCCCAGGAGCCAGAATGATACTTTCCACCACTTTGAAATCTAGCCAGTATTGTAGAACTTTCTAGCTCAAGTCCAGCATGCTTTCTCTGTATCTCATACTACCATTTACTTCAGAGAAAGCCTTTTATGAGAGTAGATTTTGTCTATACATATAAACATTGATGTTTAGAAGGCAACTGGATCATGTCAATTTAGTTAAATAATAGTAGCATGGATGCTGTCTTCATCAATAGAGCCTCTAGTTCTGGTAGGTGACAAAGAAAATTGGTTAAAGCTTGCATTGTTTGGGTGCTCTGGGTCCTCCTGACCAATTCTAACAACTGGGCCAGTACAGTTTTCTTGAAGCAATAATAAAAAATTATCAGCTGGGCGGTGGTGGCACACGCCTTTAATCTCAGCACTGGAAAGGCAGAGGCAGGTGGATCTCTGTGAGTTCAAGGCTAACCTGGTTTACAAAGCGAGTTTCAGGAAAGAGAAACCCTGTCTCGAAAAACTACAAAAGAAAAAAAATATCAATTATCGATGTGCAGCAAGGGGCACATATCTATTAAATTTAAGTTGATCTGAAGAGAGATGTAAATATTCATAACTACCTTCCTCCTCTACTTAAGCAAGAGCTATTTCCACCCAAAGAAAGAGAGAAAACAGAAGGAAAATAGGTAAAGATGGGGTTTAGAAACTGAGTCAGGTGAGTACCTAGGTTAACCTGGATCCTAGCATGTGATTTTTTATCCCCCCCAGAGCTGAGGACCCAACCCAAGGGCTTGTGCTTGCTAGGCGAGCGCTCTACTACTGAACTAAATCCCCAACCCCCCCACCAGTATGTGATCAAAGCCCAAGGAATCATAGTACTAAATTTGTGTTTGTTCTGTGACTTTCTTCATATGTATATATTTTGGTTAGTCTTGTACTAGTGCCCTTACACCTATCTTTTTTCTCATGTGTAAAGTAATCTCTCTTACTTCAGGGTGAGCAATTGATCCTAGTGAACTTTGCCAACCTAAAGGTAGTTATATTAGAGTATGACCAACTGGCCTCTGTCTGTGAAGGCATAATAGGAGATAAAATTAAATACATATTCCTCTATATATCTCATTTTTTCATAAAGAATTCAAACATCTAAGGGTCTGATGACTTCCAAAAGGTAGAAATAAAAAGTTGAGAATTACAGATATTTCTATATGATGCTTAACACTCTGTCCTCCATTTATGGGAAGGAAAAAACAAGAGATCCATGAACTTCCCTTCATTTGAAAGGATGAGTAGAAAGTTACATGGAAACTTGATTGGTTGGTGTCAAGGTCTTTTGGGGCATCACAAAGAACCCTGAGGTACCTTCTGAATTCCAAGAGAAGCTCTATTGGAACAATAAAGGGCTTTCAGGGTTATACTAGTTATGTGTTTTGCTAAATCAGTTTGCCCCTTGTAGGTCAATGCAAAATTGCCTGTCATGCTTTAGATATGAAATGTCCCTCCAAAACCCTTATGTTGAAGGTTTGATTCCAAATGCGAGATTCAGAGGTTGGGCATTTGGAAAGTGATTGAACCATGAGGTTACTGTCACAATTAATGGAAAAAATCCATTGATGAGCTTGTAATTGAGTGAACTATTGGGGAGTGCTATGTACTGTAGAAGGTGGGGCTTGATTGGAGGAGATAGGTTTCTGGGAGGAGACTTCTGATGAGTATAATTTTCTTCTAATCTCTTCCTTTATCTGTCTGCTTTCTGGGCACTGTGAGATGAACAGCCTCCTTTATCTCAAATCGCTGCTGCTTGATTTTTGCCTCACCTCTGCCATGGAGCTCCCCACATGGGCTCAAATCTCTGAAGTCATGAGTCCAAATCAGTCTTTCCTCCTTTGGATTGTTTTCCCCAGGGATTTTGTCACAGAAATGAGAAGTGACTAATTCACCCTCGGAACTGTCCTCACTGATGAATGGATCTCTCCATAGTGAAAATTCTCCCTTAGCCTTGTTTGTTACCGGAGGCTGATTCCTGGCTTCTCCGGAAATCAAGTGCTGAATGGATGTTAAGGAGTCTTCCCTCTGTCCCAGTCCCTGTCTCTCCTGCCTTAGTGATGTTCAAAGGGAGCACTTATTCCTCTATCTCTGTTAGAATTGAACATCCTTGGTACAAATCTCTCAACAATATCACTGAAAAAACACTACATTTTTGCCTACCCCCTCCATGCTAGGCATGCTGGGGGGAGTTGTTTGTTTTTTGTTTTTTGTTTTCCTGACTTAAACTTGTACAGGTCTCAGTCACGCTGTCACAATCACTGTGAATTCATATATTCAACTGTTCTGTTGTGTCTGGTAAACACTATTTCCTTGAAGTTACCCATCACCTCTGGGTCTTACAATCTTTCTGTTCCTTCTTCCATGAAGATTGCTGAACCTTGTCAGGGAGGTGTGTGGTATGCACATACCCTTTAGAAATAAACACCCTGCAGGCTCTTGTTCTTAGCACATTGACCAGTTGGGGGTCCCTGTTAATTGCCATATACTGCAAGGAGACGCTTCCCTCATGAGGGTTGAGGAATGAACTTATTTGTGGATATAACAGTAAGTCTCCAGGAGTTGTTTTGATACTATGTCCATAATATTGGATTCTCCCCTAGGGCCTATGACCATTTTAGTTTCAGTGGTAGTGTCAGTTATGGTTCCATCTCATGAAGTGGGCCTTAAATCCAACCAGAAAGTAGTTGGTTACTGCCATAACATTTGTGGCACTATTGTACCAGTGGAAATATCCTATCAACTTATCATATCAACTGTTAGAGGCAATTCTAACATCAATGTAAATTAGAATTTAGCATTTGAGTGATATATACAAGATAAAAGAAATCATGAGATTAAATAATTTTATACTTTTATACTCTCAACAAAATCTGAAATATTAAAACAAATTTACTTAGGTGTGACTTGTGAGAAGAAATCATGCAAACATGGTTATGTCTCATTTTTTATTCGTTTTTATTGATTAATCTGTAGAGTATTGTTTATGTTGGCCCGGTGTTATCTATACTGACAACGAGCAAAGCCACAAAACAAATGTGGACG